>CM073779.1:34528558-34626615 GCA_037158775.1 Hetaerina titia
TAACTTACTTTCGTTCAACATTTTATTAATAGGTTTGTTGTATTGCTATTTCGTAAAATAATTATTGGGACATTTAGGATGAGATTTGAACGAGTGCATGGTGAATATCTGAGATCCAGTAGATTTCATTTGACGTGTCTCATTTTTATTATGTTTTGAGCTGGATTGCCTCACAAATCGTACAGTCGCAGACCTCATTTTGAGGAATTGAATTGTAAGTGAAAGAAAACTTGTAATTTTGACTGATATTTTAATTTCACCGCCTGGGTTTCGACTACTTGAGTCATATTTATACATGGAGGTGACTCAAAGAATTGAAGTCCTGGTAATTAAAATAAAATATCATTCGATATTACAACTGTTCCTTCTGTTCCTTTTCCAACATTCGTTATCAACCCTGAGGACGATGCACGAGTCGGGCATCGAAACGTCGGCCAACATGGAACCCCTGACCCGGTGGAAGACCCGAGAAAACTTCATCCAGAGTAAAGAACATTCTTTCAGCAGAAATCAAAAACTTTTCGTTGGTAAAGATTTTTCTGGAATCATGACAATAATCGAATCACCATAAGAGTTTTGTTTTGTAGCGTTTTCTTAAAATTAAGCTCTAAGTTATGTATATTTGTAATTCTCCGTATGGAAACGGTCTTTATTTAATGATTTTGCTAGGCATGCTATGTGTATTAATTTAGATCGCCTATCCCGATAGACTAATTGGAGAACACATTATAGGTGGGGTGCTCTGAGGATATAAATATGGGCGACACTCTTGTATGATCCCTATTGAAAATGAATTCATTCCAAAATGGGATGGTCTGTTATGCTCAAAACCATAACTTTCCTGAGTTATGTCATAGGAACACTTATTCATTGAGTGAGCATTGAATAACAGTTACTGTTATTCTATATATTACTACCAGGATTCATAGAGGGGAGTAAGGGAGGTTAGAACGAATCACTTAACCTTAAAAATCTCAGAATGTTCATTTCTTGATCTTCATATTGAATTAAACACGTGAAAATAAGGTCAACGAATAAATTTAATTGCCTTTGCGTGAAAGGTCGCGTTTTTTTTCATAATTGTCTCTGTTACTTGTTTTATGCTTCCATACAATTTTTTAGTGCATACATATTTATATCCGTCGATTTTGTTCTTACATTGAGAATTTATCATCAGAAATATTCTTTTTTAAAGCTTTCTGACCGATCATAGCAAATTTCAACGATTAAAGAGCTTTTCTTTTTTCGCTGAGTCTAAATCCAACTCCTTCAAGTTCTAATCCTTCTTCCTAAAATTTCATTAAGCCAAACTTTCCCAAAATTGCAAATGATCAAACTCATCTCAGAAACTATGAAGTTCTTGCAGATCTGCCACTGATATATTTCGATCCGTTGCACAAATGCTTGCGTTATCTCTGATACCATTTCTTCAATTAATTCTCTTCGGAGTCGGCCTAATATTGACTTTTGGTATGATTTTACTAATTTAAATATTCTTATTAATCATCATGATCTAAACCTACCCGAGTTAATCCTGAATTTGAGCTTTACCCATATGCATACCCTAAGCTACCTCTGGGCTACCCCATCCCTATATATATATGGATAAAGAATATTGATTAAAAAAGCTAGAAGTAGAACCTACGGACACAGTGACAGTACAGGTGCATATGCTGACGTCCAGCCATTCGGATTAGGGATTAGAGAAAGTATACGAACAACTGGAAGAGATTCTAAGAACAGTAAAAAGGGAGGAAAACTTCATAGTAATGGGAGATTGGAACGCTTTAGTCGGCAAGGGGTTAGAGGAAAGTAGCGTGGGATACTTCGGATTGGGAAATCGAAACGCCGCGGTAGAAAGACTGATAGAATTCTACAACGAGAAAAACATGGTAGCGGTAAATACCATCTGCGATCAACATACGAGAAGAAGGTAACACATTGAAGATGCCTGGAGACAAAGCACGATACCAAATTGACTACATTCTTTTCAGGAAGAGAAACAAGAACCAAGTGAAAAAGTGTAAGGCCTACCCCGGCGCAGATATAAATACCGATCACAACCTGGTGATCATGGACAGCAGACTGCGACACAAGAATATGAAGAAAGAGACAAAATCACGCATATGGAACACAAATATACTGGAAGTATCTTTGTGTTGGATACTAAGAGAAAAGTTCACCACAGCCATCGGAAGGGAAGTCGAAGGAAATAATGAAAATACGTGCACGGACGGTCGATGGAGTGAACTGAAAAATATAATTACCAAAGCTTCAGATGATCTCCTTGCCAGTAAAGCGGAAATATCTAAGAAGTCATGGATGACAGCTTATCTAAGAGGTCTCTTGCACGAAAGAAGAAAATACAAGAATCCAAGAAATGAGAGACCTCTGTAAACAGTTTCTGAACCAGGTCATACGAGAGAAGGCAAAGAGCAGAATGGATGGAAAGCTGCTGGCAGGAAATCAAAGATAGCATGGAAAAAGGAAATAGCGGGATGGTTTATGAACTAGTGAAGAGGTAATTCGGGGAAATAAAAACAAAATCGTAAAACATCCGAGCCGCTAATAATACTAATAGATGATGACGACATTGAGAATAGATGGAAAGAATACATTGAAGTACCCTCTCAAGCTCCCAAACCACTAGAACATGGCTTAATTAAAGATGAAATCATGATAAGTAAAGACGATTGGGATCATACATTAAGATGCAAGTTCGAGAGAGCCGAGCAGACCTGAGAAAAAGCAAGGCACCAGGAGTTGACAAAATAAACGGAGAAATAATCAAGGCGCTATGGGTCAGAACGAAGTATGCCCTCTATGGAATAATCAAAGATAGCTATCACAGCGGAAAGGTACCAGAAGACTTCGAGAAAAGTATAATCATTAGAATACTGCAGAAACCAAAAACAGATAAATGCGATGAACACAGAACATTGAGCCTGGTGACTCAAGCATCAAAAATACTTACGCGGATAATTAGCCGAAGGACAGAAGGAAGGACACCTCTCGGAATACTAATGCGGATTCAGGAAAATCCGAGGAGCAAGTCAGGCAATTCTCAGCTTGATAATTCTAGCTGAAAAAATAAGACACAATAAGCCATTATATGTGGCATTCGTGTACTTGGAGAAGGCCTTCGACAACGTCGGATGGAACAAGATGTTCAAGATACTAGAAGCGCTTGGATTGGACTACAACGATCGAAGAATTATCTATAGCCTCCACAAGAATCAGTTCACAAAAATACAAGCTAAAAAAGGAAGAAAATAGAAGTCAAAATAAACCAAGGATTAAGACAAGGGTGCAACCTCTCTCTAGCAATAATCGACGTACACCTGGAAGGTGAAATAAAAGAAACACAAGAATTGGGTATCAAAGGAGTCAAGGTAAATGGATAAGAAATCAACATGTTCCGCTTTGCAGATGTCATCGCTATAGTGGCGGGAACGCGAGAGGATCTGCAAGCAACTTTAAGTGCTATAGATGAAGTACCGGGGGAATAAATTATGAACATTAACAAGAAGAAAACCAAAATCCTTGTGTGGGGAAAGGGGAGCTGAATGCAGATATCACAATTCAAGGGGTGAAACTAGAGCAGGTGGATTCCTTCATCTACTTGGGAAGCAGCATAATATGGGATAGAAGAATTTCGACCGACATCAAGCAAAGAATAGCCCAACCTAAGAACGTATTCATGAAGAAAAGGCAATTACTATGTTCAAATAACCAAAGGCTGAAAAGATGGAAGTAATTTGTCAATATTTCCATGTGGAGCATGGCGCTCTATGGTTCCGAGACTTGGAACATTGGAAAATTGGACAAGCGAAGAATGGAACATGGTTCTGGAGGAATGCTGAAGATGCTGAAGACAGCCAAATTAAAGAACGAGGAGGTATATAGGGGAGCAGAAGAGGATAGGACCATATATATTTCCCGAACGACGATATATATGTATATGATCCTATCCATAGATATATATGGGTCGCGATAGTCCAAGGGGTAGAGCGTTGGACTACTGACCGGAGGGCCCGGGTTAGATTCCCGGGTAACCCACTCTGGACATCCTCAGCTCCACCAAAGCTATGTGATTTTTCGGATACTAGATCTTCCTAGGAAACCATAACCGGCACAGAGAAAGACACTGGCCCCCCCACCCTAATGTGTGAATATCACACACCGTCGGGCTTAGGACCTCGTGAACTCTACCATCACCTGTCAAACCGACCTTCGGGTTGATTACTGTGTTTATGGTTTATTGGAAGTTAACTATTCCTTAAAAAATATTTGAAGTTTATAGTATGGTTCTTAGGATGAATTTCTCAACAGTAATTTTAATTCTAGACTTGCACGGCAAGAAAGACATTTAATTCCGATTTTTTCTTTCTGAAACTCACGGAGTTCAGGATTGATTAATAATACGTGATTACTCAAATGTGGCAGTTACTGTTGCTCTATTTTCTTCATAAAGAAAAGAGGATAAAATGAGTTGCATAAGTCTACAAATCATGAACAACGTATGTATATGTACATGTATACGAGTGTGTGTATACGAATACTCCTCACTCTGTGTTATCAATCAGAGATTTTGTTTGCAGCAGCTCTTCAAAATTCTGTGTAACCTGTCAATCACTTCATTCTCTCATAGCTCCTTTGAACTGACATTTTCCATTAACTGCATCTGGTAGTTCATCCCAGGTATTCCTCCGTAATTTTCCCCCTAATTGATTCCTAATATCATGGTATTCAGTTAGCTATCGAGACTCAGGGTATGCCCAATCAATTTCCCTCTTCTTCCAGTAAATTTTCTCCTTATTTTTCTTAGTCCTTAGTAAGCTTTCCTTTCACCTCCTACTAAGCTTTTCTCATCAGTCACTCTTTGACGTATTGCTCCATTTATTACTCTGTCCTTTATTTCATTTTCATCATTCTTTGAAAACACCTTATTTCCATCGCCTCCGATCTTAATTGTCTACTGCTCCTACCGCCAATATGTCACATTTGTGCATGGGTTAACTCAATATATAACTCATATCGAGTCCCTCCCTTAAGTCCAAGTTATTACTGCTTGTCATTAGTAGTTATTTCACCGGAGAGAAAGCCTTTTTTCCCATTTCTATACTGTTTACTACATTCCTCTTCCTTCTTCCGATGTAAGTGATTAAGCTTGGACTGTGGTGGTATGTTTTCTTAGCCTAATTTGGGGGTTGTTTACCATTTTGATAAAACCATGTAAACCATTACCTTAGATTTAAATTTGTTCATGTTGTGGTTGTATTTTTCATCAATTTTTCTACAATATATAGTATCGCTTTAGGTCCTCTTTCTTCTCTGATTGTATGCCTTCCGCGAGACTGCAGCATACTTATCTTTGTTCCGTGCATACTACAAAAGGAAATACTCTTTATTTTGTTCAGAATGAAACGATAACGGGAAAAAATAGCGAAAATGTCCTTTACGTGATGGGAGAATTGCCCTCAATATTCCCTCATATGAAATTTTATTCATCTGCCTTTTTTGCCATCTGTTCCCATGCTCTTTGCAAACCACCAGTCAGTCTTCACGTTCGGAGTAATTTCCTCAGTTCCCCGAACTTTTATTGATCATTCCTAGTGCTACAGCAGCCATGTGCGAAATTAAAGTTAAGCCCTCACATTGTGTTACCCTATTTTGGGATGGGAATAAATTGCCTCCGAAGTTTAGACAGACTTTCATAGATGATGTGACTTTAAAAAAAAGAATAACGAAACCCCTTACCTTCTGTTTTAATCTAAGCCCTAGAAAAGAAGACTTCTGCTCTTTTGTTCGCACCAACTATGCCCTCTCCCCTGGTACCTGTTTGTTTATCATGTTTTACGAGTTGTACCGCACCTCAATTCTATAAAAATTTCAACGGTTAAGTTTGCCAAAAATATATAAAATGAGATTATGTAATAGTTTAAGTATTTTAGCCCATACAACTGATCAAGAATTCCATTTTTTGTAAACCACATCCATGAACATGCATCAATGCTTCTTATTAGTTTAAAAATATTCTTTTTTGTTAGTTTTTTGGGATTAGCGTCAATCGGATATGAAACACGGGTTTATGCATCTGGACGCCCTCAGCAAAAATTCAAGCGTTGTTATTACCTGGGTACCAAACTTTATAGGAAGCCATAGTAGGCAGCGTCCTGACACAGGGAAAAAATCGGCCTTCTGGCAAATATTTATGAGCGTCTCAGAAAGATAGGCGAGCCCTCCGTATTAAAGGCGATAAACTGTTGCATTAAGGTTCCAATTCAACTTTTGAGTTGAAGACTGTATTGACGGTGAATTTTATTGTGACCTTTGCCAATAACGTTATTCAACAATTATTTATCATTCGTAGGTGCACAGTACATTGTAAAAGTATTTAAAAATTAGATATAAATTTATTTATCAAATATAAATTTAATTACGAAATAAAATATAAATTATGAATATATGTCAACCATATTAATTAATATTAGGTCACCAAATAAATAAATTACGTTGATGTGTTTTTGAAATATATTTTTTCCACTGATACTTCTTGAAGGTTATTTGGACAATTTGTATCATACGGTATAAAATATTATAGGTCATACCATGTAAATCAATTTAGTTATGAATCTCTTGTTTAGCATTTGCTTGCTCAATTATACGTTTAAACACGTTGTTCTTAACGCATGATGCGTAATTTTGGGGAGAAAAAGAAACAAAATCATTGTACATTAAGAAATTCCAAGAAACTGTGAAAGATGCCGCGACAGTAACTTTTGACGGTGTCATCGGTTAATATGCATTACAATTCAACAATTTAAGAGTGGAAAATTCGTTTGCCTTGACCGGGATACGAACCCGGATCCCTCGCTATCAGCCCTAATGCTATACCCAGTTAAGCTATCGAGGCGTTCTTTTACACAACGAGATTTTGTGAAGACGTTTGCTTATCTTATTCTTTTCTTTGCTCTGCATATTCAGATCCCTGCTTGGTTAAGTACTGCGGCAAGGGCCGAGAGTGCCGCGTGGGGCCCAGGGGTACCGTGGCGTGCGTGTGCCAGCGTCACTGCCATCGTCACCGCAAGCCCGTCTGCGGCACCGACGGTTTCCTCTACATCAACCACTGTGAGCTCCATCGTGCCGCCTGTCTACAGGGCCGCCTCATCGCCGTCGACCGTCTCGCCTCCCCGCCTTTCGACTGCTCCAGCCCCCCGCCGGCCGCCACTGTGGACGAGGCCACGCCGGAGCCGTCCCTGCCCTCTGGCTGGCCCTATAGGGGAGTCAACTTCCCCAAAGGTGAGTCTTTTTCCTCTCCCGTTAGGGAATTGGAATAGATTTGCGGTCGGATGTATTCGTCTGGCGTTTTCGATACCGTTCCATTATTACATGCAGGAATCACTTTAGCGAGAAACTGACAAGATGAGTTCCACAGCAGCGAATAGAAAGTAGCATAGCTCCTATTGAAAGGTCGACTGAATTACTTATATTTCTAAGGTTTCCACTGGACTGATAATTTCCTTTCGACCGATACGAATGAATTTTACAATCGCTCAAGATATCTCACTCAAAACAATTGGTACTAACCTTACTCCCTCTTACCCAAGTAACAGGGAGTCCAGGCGTGTTCAGAAGCTAAGGTTTAGCTGTAATAAGATGCGGAATTTTGACCCCAAAATATTTTCTACCTAATTTTTAATTTGGCTGAGTAACGAAAACGTGGAAATTTTGTGGGTGATGTATCTGAAGTGGAATGGTTAAAGGACGAATATTTTCAAATTTTGGCTTGACTCCATGTTCAGGTCTTAGTCCTTGCCCTCGATAATTTAAAGCAATGCGGTCGGAAATATGCGATAGATGCAATTGATAATATTGCGCAAGAAAGTAACCATTTGACCTTAACGGTGTTGTTTTCATGGAGACTCGTAATCCCGGGGATAGCTTAGTATGAGTTCATGACTTGTAAAATGATTTGTAAGATGACTTATAAAATTGTCATTTTGACCTTTCGTGGCAGCGGAAATTAAAACTTAACTGGAACAATTTTTACGAAATGAAGTATTTCGGAAAATAGTAATTTCATTCTAGCCCCTTTCTAAATGATCACCTCCTGTATAAATGATTCCAAAATAACAAGTTTAAGCTATTAAATAAGTTAGTTATACCTAATCACGACATCTTCTAGTAAAAAAATTAAGATTTTTAAAAATATCCTGCGGATATGTTAAGTTAAAGGAGCGATGTTATCTTGCACTAGTTATCTCATTTCGAAATTACTACCGGTATAGTCACGATCTGATTCCGCAATCAATCCGACTCCTCACGAAGTCGGTTTGATTGTAGAATTAGATCGCGAGTAGCAAAGGGGAGCTAGTTTCTGAAACGATATCATTATGAGTTCATTAGGCTATGTAGTGTGTGGGAATAATTAGAATCACTCACTGATTGAAAGTTATTTAAAGATTAAATAGCTTATATAAATCTAAACCAGATTTCTTTTGAATATGTTAAAAATATTACTATAATGATTGCTATTTATATGTCAAGTCTTGACAACACTAAGTGCTTTAGGGGCCATTTGACGTTTATATCTGAAAGGTTGACTCTTTTAACGCTAACTTTCTTCTGGAAATTTCGTCGTTTGATCATAATTGGTGTTGCACTGAATGGTTGAGGCCTTAACTTTGTAGAATTCCATTTTTAACTTAGGAAAATTAATATATATATATCATATAAAGCAATGATAATATTAATTTCCCTAAGTTATAATTGGTGTTGTTTATAGTGACTCGAAAATGTTGTCTCAGCAAAAAATTGAGTTAACTCGTGAACACTTTCGTGAGATGATTTTTCACGAATTTTGGCGTGGATATTCATGACAGGAGTGCATCGATCAACTTACTTCAACTTTTGGTGATGAAGCCTCATTCTTTGCCGCTATGAAAAGCTTGTATAACAAATTCCATCATGGCCGCCGTTTGCTCAGCGACGAAAGTCGTGAAGGTCGTTCAAAATCAGTTGTTGTGCCAGAAAACATAGATGTTGTGAAATAACGAGTAAAGGAAGATCGTCATGTGACTTATCGTGAATTTGAGGATTGGTGTGACGAGCATCAATAAGATATTGCATGAAAATTTAGCTGTGAAAACAATTTGTTTGCGTCGGATCCCGCATGATTTGACAAAAGCTCAAAAACATACTCGTGTCAATTGGTGTAAATAAATGCTCAACAAATACAATCGCGGTGCATCAGAATCTGTGTATAACATCTACATGGGTGACAAATCTTTGAGCTATGCGAATGAGCCAGAAAAAAAAAACCAGCAATCCACTGTATGTGTCTTCCAAGACGAGCCAAATCCGACAAGTGATTCGTGCACGAAGCTCATCGAAGCAAATAATCGCCTATTTCTGCGGAATAGCTGGATATGTGGCAACGGTACCGTTCGAGCAATGTAGCATCGCGAATTCTGGAATGGTACACGAGCATTTGTTTGCCAGAAGTGCTTGGTGAAATACGGAAAAAAAAGCAGCAACGAAAGATCATTCTTCGTCATGGCAATAGAAAATCACACAGATCGGCTGAAACAACTACCTACTTTACTAGACAAAACGTCGAATTGATGGGTCATCCTCTGTACTGCCCTGATTTAGCACCAAATTACTTCTTGTTTTTCCCGTTTATCAAGGAAAAATTGCGTAGCCAACATTTTTCGGCGCCTGAAGAAACCTTTGGTGCATCCAAAAACCATGTTTTGGAGGTACCTCAATAGGAGTGGAACAAGTGTTACGAAAATTAGTTCTAGTGCATGAAAAAGTGTTTTCATTATTATGAAGAATACATCGAAAAACAATGAAGCCATTTTCACCAATAAATTACGGTCTTTTTATTGTCAGGCTGAAAATATAAATGGCAACCTTCGTGACCGTGTCCTGATGCGGTAGGAGAGATCATGAAAATAAGGTTAGAGAGATAAGCTGTTGAGTGAATAGGCTCAAAATATCATTTCCCCGTAACGATAAGTTATCAGATTAAATGCCAACGATAGGAATCATATAATATTTTTTTCCTTTTGGTACCCTAGTTTGTATCGTCAGGTATAAATATTATTTTATTTTCAGACTAATTAGCAGTTCGTATTTAAAATACTTCTTTCCGCGTATGCTTACTAATTACCATCGTTTAAAATACATTAAAACTCTATCAGCTTGAAGTAACATATAATTTTCATAGTAAATGGGCGATTTTATACCACCAACTCACTTCACATTCCAGCGGTTGCTTGCATCGCACCAAATAGATTCGTATGTTAGTTTCAAGGACTATTGACATGGATCAATACCTTCTTTTATTGATAGATTTGATCAAGTCATCAATCGCGGTTCAAATTTCGATGATTATATACGGCTTAAGTATCTTTATTAACTATTAATAGTTAGTGGTATTAGCCTAACCACTTTTGTCTTTCATGTTAGTGATTAAAATTCCCCAATTTAGAAAATGTCACGGAATAATCTGATCTTTTCGGTCAACCCCTTAAATGTCCTTTACCTAACTTCGCGTACATTTTCATTTCCTGAACGAATATTTGAAATTAAAAAATGATGCAAGAAACGCCTTTGAACTAACACGATACATGTCTGAATGGGGGTCGCCACATTTTGCTGAACGATACATACGATGTGCATTTCCCTATCGGCTATTTACGGTAATGGCGTCTTTTCCTTAATGGAATCTTCATCTCATACCTTTTTTGGATAGTTTTCATTCTGCATGAATACTGGAAAACTGTATTCAGTGCGCACATTGTGGACCTATTGAATTTTTCATTGCCATTATGGGAATTTCTTAACTTTAGGTGATATTTTAATGGTTTGAATGTGCCATTGCAATGTGAACCCATTCGCGTCATCTGAGGCCTTTTTATGCTTCCCTCTTAATGTTAAATTGGATTTTTTTTCTTGAAAGCTTGTGTCCAAAATGATGGGTTAACCTTAATCGAATCCATTTTGTCGACAAGAAAAATATGCGATGGAAATCAACAATTCGTGTTGTACTTGGCGAAATTGTTAATGTAGTAGTCAGTCTCAACTGTGAAAATAAGTTTGACAGATGGTCGCCCACGCTCATCCAGGCATATCGGAAAAGGCTTTGTTCAAAGTACACATTTAATTGTGAATGATATAAATGTACTACTTTTTCATACCATGAAACACATATTGTAATATTGCAGAGGTTCTGTAAAGAATTCATCTTTTTTTATGGAAATGATTTCATGAAACCATTATGTATATTCATTCCTACGTTTCAAAAGTGCTCACTTCAATTTTTGGTCGAATTGAAAAAATAAATATATAAGCTTCTATTGGCAAGTTTCCTAAGTGCAATGTTATTCCTTAATGTTATGAACACTCGAGGCAATCGGTGATAAATTATAGATTGTCATAATCAAAGAATAATACGAAAAAGTAATTAATTTTGTATCCAAAATCCTCCCCTTACGAAACTTCTATTTCAATTTAATATTTTTCAAACTGCTTAACGAAAAATGTAAGAGTTTCAATATTCCTTCAATGATTATTCGCCCAGTGGGCGCCAAACTCATAAGAGAAGACCGTGAAATAAGCCGTTAATCGGATTAAAAGGTAAAAATGGCCATGTTTACCGCAGTCTTAATGCCATAGAGTCAGCTGCTGGGCAGTAGAGATAATGATGGTTTTCCTTAATTTTGTTCATGGAAGTGCGATTTTTAATGGTACCATAAGGGAAAATTCATCACATTTGTGTGAGATTGATGCAAATTTAAACTTTAACAATTTCTTTTTGACTGCATCACAATATCTGTAAAAGTTAAACTTTCTTATTTTACTGTAGCTTATCACGCGAGTACTAACATATAAAAAATTTTAACTCGAAGTGCAATCAATAAATTAGTCAATACTATATGTTTTGTAAGATTCCATGACACGCACCGTAGGCCTTCTACAAGTAAAATGGTTGAGCATAGATCGAAGACTATAAATTCGGCTATGTAGAGCAATGGAGAAAATAATATGGACAGCAAACAAGGCTAGAACAGAATTATTGAGTATGATAAGGGAAGAGAGGATTTTGGTGTAGTAAATCGACTGGGATACAAATAGATGGATAAAGTGAACCATAGATCCAGGAATCATAGATACAGTCAAACTTTGAAGACTGTAAGAGAAGAAAGAATGCTAGTTAATCTGGGTAGAATGGGGAATGTAATAAAACTTTTAATTTTCTTGAACGGAGATAGAATGTATGAAGAGATTGAAGCATGCATTGAAAAAAGAATCTTGTTTTGCGAGTGCGCTCGCGGATTATCGGGACCTGTAACAAATATTTGATGGAATATTCCAAAACTTGTCTTATAAACAATGATGTTATAGTGGATGAATTTGGATTTTTCTTTCTCAACTCAATTCCCTACTTTTGAAATATATATATATATATATATATATATATATATATATATATATATATATTAGCATTACCACAATAGTATTTGTATTTCATTCGAGTAGATACATTAAGTCCCTAGTGTAAAGAATAAATTGACGTTCAACCAATTTAACAATGGCTATACAAGCAACTATAAGGACCACTATCTCCCTTAGTTGAATGTCTACTGAAGCACAGAATCGCGCCTCGCCTCCCTGCTCTCTGTTTGGTACCATTAAATCCCTTCAGAGGCCTATTTGTTGAGACCAACTTCCGTGAAGGATTTAGGCACTTGCTCGGGTATAAAGCCGAGCTGGTCGAAGGGAAATGGAATTACGTGTAGGATTCATGTTGTAAAACAAACTATCGAAGATTACTTAATTCTATGTCATTAATGTAACAACTTTCTAAATGTAAAAATCATTTGCCTTGACTGGTATTTGAAACCGGATCCCTCAAAGTCTTGCAGCCTGGAAGGTAACAAGACGTCCAGCTGCTTTATTGCTTACCTTAAGCTGCTTAACTAGGGATGCTATTACTCCAGGGATGTGTGACTTTGCTCATACTCTAATTCACAATTTACTTAATGCGAATTGCTGAAGGGTTTGAATAAGATTGTTCCAATCTGCTAGTTTCAATACAAACACATCTTTCTTCTCTTGCCATCTTATCCCTTCAATTATCAGAGATAGCTCATTCTTGTTACGAAAATCATATAATTTCTAAAAGAAGTTTATAAAATGGATAATTAATATTACATATTGTTCAAAGAATGAGGTGATTATGTTAATTTTGTATCGGCGTCATAATACGATTAGATGCCCGTGAATTATATTTCCCATTACTTTTCCTGGCTAGTCGCCGTGATTACTTGAACTTTGAAATTCGTTGTTGGTAAAATCATGACAATGAGCCTAAATGTAATTAAGAAAAAGGTTATAAATAATTAATGAGATGTTTTTGAGTGTCTTATCCGCGTCGATGGCGTTGGAGGTTCACTCTGATTACCCTCAATAAAGTGGTTGCTTGCTCTTACGAGTGTTTTCGGCATTCTCTTAAATTTCCCTTGCCATGTCCCGCCTGTGGTTTTCCAGAGAGATATAGTATCCCCAAAATTGAATAGCAAGTGTTAAGATAGCACTGAAGTATCGCCCGGAATCGAACCCGGGCTCTCCGATAAGTAGCTTAGTCCTGTACACATAGGAATACCACGGCCCCAACATACATGAATTACGTGAAATGGCCAACGTTGTCGATTGTATCCACTCAATAAAAATAGAAAGATTCACTTAACTTGATCGATATGAGTATGATTTTCTTCACACTCTTTTGGGAGAGTTCCTTTTCTCAGTATTGTGTTATAATAATAACATAATAATCCGTATGATTTGAATATTAGTTGCAAGCTTTAAATATTTAGTTATTACTCTTACCCAGAAAGCTTCATCGCATCTTTAAGCTAAATGATAATTGATGCGTCCCCATTTCCCTAACTGTTGACAAATCAAGGCAACACCATCGGGCATGAAAAAATGACCCAGTGATAAAAATTTTCTGTCTTCTGAAATTCGATTTTTGGAAACTTAAAGCAATACTTCGAGCTCGTGTTTGGCGTGGTATATGGGAATTGTATGGTGTTGGCCGTGGCCATTTGAAAATCAAAGAGAGCAGAATGATAGAATCAATTATGACGAGAAGAATGAAGAGAAGTGGGGAGGAAGGGCAGTGAGTGGGAATATGGAGGAAATAGGTATCCACAGAGAGCGTTACTTCATTCATATAGACGAAGGTACATAATAAAGAGACGCGCTATATTTTGTGATTGAAATGGACCTAATTGAAGATGACATTGGAGGAATTCGGCAGAAAAATATTGTAGCGTACTGTACTAATGAGCGGTAAAGGCTCTTGATATCGTTCGATGGTGTGTGAGCACCCAAGCCCTATGACTCATCCCCTCTCATCATACCAAACCCAAAAATCGAACTTACTGTTATCATGCGACTTGATATTATGCACATGTAGGGACAATGTTTTGTATTAATGCATATAGTGTATCTAGAAGTATTCCACGATTTTTACATTTAAGAATACAACATTAAATTAATTTTAGATTTCTACAAACTGCGCCACCACGATATGAAATGTGATATTTTAAAAATGTTATCGTTCAACCACCTCAATTCAACAATTACGGATTTTTTTCAAATTTCCATTGAGATTATGTTTTTCTTCGACCATGGCCATTCTATATTCCTTCTCCAAAAGTAAAAGCAACTTATGAGTCATTACCCCCTTACCCTAGTTAAGAAACATAATTTTTTTATTACGACTGGCACGGTATGCCGGTACTTGTGTGGGAGACGGGCGAAGGAGAGGAAAGGGAGAAAAGGAATGAGTTTAAAGATGGCGACTGGATGTGAGGCGATTGGAAAATAAAAGAGGGTGAGGGAGGAAACGGAAAAGGGATTAGAAGCTCCAGCCGTTTTGATGCCAAGGGAATCGGGTAAATGGTTTTTGTAAGTGACATTCGCAGTCGAGAGATAGTGCAGCTGGTATGGCGAGGGGGAGCGGATCGGGAAGTGGAGGAAAATAAACCATTGGGAGGGTAGGATAATGTTATACGTGTGGCGTGAGGGAGCGGGGAATAGGAAGGGTTACTCCAATTCATAAATCGAATATTTAAGCTCCAACTTACTAAGATATGTGAAAAAGCACTATTTTCCACATAAGTTCCAGGGTTAAATTTTCATTTTTAAGCCAGGAATGGAGAATTGAAATTTGAACCAAAGGTACTGCAAAACGTGTTTTCATTGGCTGACGCCTCCGCGATGCAGAAATAGTATGGCGACGATGAGATGGGCTGCTGCATGAAGGGAAACATGTATTTTTTGACTATTTATGTGGATTCAATGAATCCAAGAAAACGGAGATTGAGTTTTGGTCGATTCCAGAACCCTAACGGATGTTTCAACTAATTTGCATTACTATTTTTGATCACGAAATGAATCCTTCATCGTGCCGAAACAAGGAAAAATACATGACTAACAGATACGTGTAACATGTGAGGTTGGTTTTCATGAAAATAGCTGTGCATAATTTTAATATGGTCTGCTAACCTTAATACTCGTTACTTTAACTTCTTGAGTGAACATTTATAGTTACAAAGTTGTAGTACATCCAGTGTTGCCGCAGGCGAACTGAATCTGTTTCAATTTGCAGCGGTAACTGCTGGTCCTTTACTGAAGTCTAATTAATGAAACGTGTGCCAAATATTCATTAAACATTAAGCTTGCAATGTGACATAAAATTACATTTTTGAACACCAGTTTATGTGAATAAAAACCCATAAATTTTTTGTTGAAAAGCCCTTTTATTTCCCTTTTGGACTGAAGAGCATGATGGAATGATTTCATGCTCCATATCTAACTTCAGGGTCAAGTGGAGTACCTACTCAACAGGACGGTACGACATTCTCTTCCAGAGCAATCAGTTGCCTGTACGATGAGCGATTGCCTTTTTCCCAGCCATTCGGATTCCTCAGGTCCTTTTTCAGCCTACTGTGTCATTCCCCTGTATTTTCTGCTCCTGACTCTCATGCATATTTTCCATTATTCATTGACACTTCCACATTCACGTAGCTGCGATAGATTTTACATTCCCTCAAAGACTTTCCATCAGAGTTCTCAACCGTACGCATTTTGTCACTGTCGTCGAGCATTCACTTTCTAGAGTGTCGAATGTATCCAATATTTTAGAGATTAATCGATCATGCCTTCCATCACCGTGTCAGTTTTCTCCGCGTCTTCTCTTCTCTTATTGTCCATGTATAGAGCGTATTCATTCCCTCAAGCTGTGCCGTAGACGAGTTGAGTTCAGATCTTTCTTTATGTTTATATTATTTTGAGTCGGCGGAGTGGGTTGATCTTCCAGGGCTTGATCTGACGTATTTAGGGAGAGAAAAACTGTTCTGCAAAATCTACGCTCTCTTCTGAATCCATATTGCCAGGTTGCATTCGATTATTTGTTAATTTATCATCTGTAACTACACTCTCGTTTATTTTCTAAACCTATTTAAATAAAATAAGGGGGAAAGGTGTAAGTTAATGCTCTTTTCCCTTCGAAGCTCACTGGAACATTTCGTTTCAGGCCCACGGGGCGTTGAACCATGTGTAAGAGCACTAGAAGTGGAAGGATAGGGCAACAATAACTGTTGCCTTATTGTTTCCCGGAAATCGAGGAGATATACGGCACAGTCGGCGATCGCTGAGCACCAAACTGCCATACGTGCCGAAGGCTAGTTTGATGTTCAGCGATCGCCTACTGTGCCGAATATCTCCTCGATTTTCGGAAAAATATCCAGGATACTGGCGAGGCACAAAATCGAGGCAGTCCACAAACTACCAGGAAATTTTCCTGTCAGATCAAGGACCCAATCGGCCTAAAGACCCCAGGCATTTACCAAGTCCCGTGTGCCTGCAGAGACGTCAACATTGGAGAGACGGGGCGGGCTGTTGAGACCAGGTTAAAGGAACACCGAAGATACCTACGACAGTTGGAGAAATCAGCCATCGCTGAACACAGCCTCGGGATGTATCATTCCATTAACTTCGATTGGACGAAGTTACTTGCCCGCGCCGGTGGTTTTTGGGACCGAATAATTAAAGAAGCATTTTAAATATGAAGGCGAGACGTAATTTCAACATGGACTCCGGCTATTCCCTCAGCATCGCGTGGAAACCGGTACTTATTTAGGTTAGAAAAGGAAGGAACACAACACAATGCCATGGCGACCAACCAGAAGGCTCCTTCACCTCGGACCAATCACGAGTCACGTGGCCCGTGGGCTCGTATATTAGACGGTCAAAAGGAGAATGGTACTCTTTTCCACCCCGAAGAGGATTTCATGTTAAAACGGAGTTTCCGAATTGTTTTTATTAACTTTCCATTATATTTTGTACATTCCTTGTATCCTATGCCTTTACGGAAATTTAAACCTTATAAACTGAAACTGAGAGTGACATTCATCTACCCTGAGGAAGATGCACGAGTCGAGTATCGAAACGTCGGCCAATATAGAACCCCTGACCCGGTTGAGGAAAAAAGAAAACTTCATGAAACTAATTGTAATAACTACGTCTTGAGCCTTCATATTTTCTTTCATTTCCCATAAAATAGCACATATTAGAGGAAAATATTCTTCGTCAAGAATATTTGTTGTAGGAAATTGCCTCGTAGGTCATGTTAACTATTATTAATTAACTGTAATACACGTACACTTTTAGTTCAATACAAGAAACATAAGTATCAAAACACATCGTATCACTTGTCTTATGGTGACGATGAGACCGGCGATAACGATGGTTACAAAGCGGAGATTATAATCTGCCCGATGTAACAGGTATATGACATTGTTCACCCCCAGATATCTCCTGTCTCCTTTTATTCTGCCCAGGGATCAGAAAAAGCAAATGACAAAGCTGAATTTTTCAAGTGTAACTGTTAACACTCAGTGTACCCCAGGGCGAATTCTGTGACCTCGCGTGAAGGCCTTAAAAAATGCTAGTTGGATTAGTTGCTGTGTGAAACTTTTCGTTTTCGCGTTTTACTCTCAGAGATCCACCTGTCTCTCCCAACTCTAAACCCTAACGAACCCTGAAACGACCAGGAAGAGCCACCACCATTCATACCCTCCAACATCCATATCCTTTTCTTCCTCACCCCACTCTACCACACTCCACTCTCCTCGTCATGCTCCACTTATTAACCTTTAGCCCAAAACTATGGCAAATATCTTTGCTACTAATGAATATAAACTCCAAAAAACCTTTAATGTCATCTTTGAGAGGCGTATTCTGAGTGCATAACCGACAAGTTATAATCGGATTATATTCGATGTATTGGCAGAAGATTCTAATTTTTGCATTACACTTGCATCGTACATACTCATTCGAATTATCTGTGAAGGGGGTTAAAAATAATATGATTCCACTATGGAAGCCGCGTGGAAAATTGTAAAAAAAATTATGGAGATGTTTTTATTTTTCTCTATTTAGATATGAGGCAGCAAATAACCTTTGTTCTTCCAGTATCACAGGAGATCTTATTTATTCATTCAATTGAATATACAGAGGTCACTCATTGTAAATTTTCACAGGAAAATGGAAACCAATGTGGAGGCCTGTTAATGTTCAAAGAAGGATTCAAGATTTATACTTCTGGAAGACGAAAAGTTTTCTATTTTAAAATGAAAGAAATAATACGTAAAACTTATACGTAAATAATACGAGTATGTATGACCTCAAAATGCATTGGCAAGTCGGACCGCGGTCAAAGCCAGCGAAAAAACAAATACACTTCTTGGGGCCATAAAGTCAAGTTCCCTTTGTTCTCCATAATACAAATTAATGCATGCCACAACTTCGTGCTACACCTCAGAGTTTCTTATATTTACTGAAAATATACACAGACCCTACGGTCTATGAACATCTTCAGGTATCCTCCCTAACGTATGTTAGCTCTCTTCCGCATGAGTTAGTTACTGTGGCATTTTATCTCTCCATTTTGTACTTTTATGGAGTCACGTTTTAGTTTGATTTGGAAATCCCCAATTAAAGAAGATATGAAGTTATTAATAGTGCTTGTAGCTATTAAGTATTTATGTAATTATCAAGTAAATTTCCAGCCTTCAGTCTGGTTAATTTTGCAGTCATAATTCTTAAAATCGATGGAAATAATAGATATTATCGAAACTATTACATATATGTAATACACCACAAGCCGTCGCAAGGACGTATCGCAGGTAGTGGTAGGTCACCAGCTATTCTATATATAATCCCTCTATTTCCTCATGTACCTGGCAACCCGCGATCCACCAAAAATCGCGAGCAAAGGGGACCGAACACAACATTCAACATGTCTATGCACAAGGGTGGTCTGAAAAGTTTCCGGCCTAAAAATTTTCAGAAAATATCTGAAAAAATATTTTGTATCTTTGTTAAGTCGGAAACTTTTCAGACCACCCACGTTTATTATGAGTGTTTTATGGTTAGTAGCCGTTCCTGTGCCTGCATAAAGAGGACAAGAAAATACGTTAGTAGAGGGCAGGCACACATGTAATTCAGACACTTATTAACGGTTAGTATTACTCGCGTTCCGGACGGACAATTCGCATACACAACGGACATTATATAAATTGACCTACACCCCACCTGGAACAAGGGCGGTGGGGGGAGTTAGGACGCCAGACTTGGAGAGTTTTGTGGAAATTTAATCTTGTATACCCCTATTTTCGACAGCGTGTACCTATTATTTTCTTAGAGGTTCCCTCTTTTATTGCTGTCTCGAATAGTGCGCGAGAAAAGCGAATACTCGGATCTATCAGTTCGACAAGCTAACTTTCTAATTTTGTGACAATTCTTGACTTTGCCAATGTAATTAGGGGGCCTAATTATATCTTCAATGTCGGGTGCAAAAACATAAGCTTTATATCCTTGTAATAAGTTTAATCTATCCCTAAGGCTTTGCACATCTCAAGGTTCCCACCCCAGATTCTGTGACGCTTTGTGCCCTTTGGTACGAGTTTTTCACGAACCTAGCGCCCTTTCTCTGTACCCTATTCAATTTTGTCATTATTTTTTCTGAAAAGGATCCCAAACGCTCGCTGCATACTTAATATGAGGCTCTACTAAAGATAAATAGCACGTTTTCTTCACCTTTTCGTCACTACACCTTCCGACGACACATTTGACGAATGCAAACTTTTTTCGTGCCCGTCCATAAATCGTGCGTGTATGTTTTCCTCAAGAAAGATCCGATGCAATTGTGACCCCCAAATATTTTACTTCATCCACGACGCTCATCCGAACAACTCCGAGTGTGTAAATTGGTAAATTTTGATTGAGGTTCCAATTGTTTAAGAAATACAAGTCGGTACATTTCTTCGCATTTAATTTCCGCCCCCATTTTTCACACCATGCGTTCACTCGTATTTGAATGTTGTTGAAGTCAGTTTTTAGTGTCACGATCTACGTCATTCGCTATTTCCGAGTAGAATACAGTGTCGTCGGCAAAGAGTCGTGTGCTGCATTTTATTTGACCGGTGATACCATTATTGTATATAAGAAATAGAAGTGATTTATTATGCCCAACTGGTTAGTTTAATTTTTAGTCAAATGGCAGAATCAATTCAACTGTCCAAATAAAGAACCATAAAGAAGAGCCTCAAGGTTTTTTGTGAAATATTCAAAATCTATTCATCACTGGAATAACCACGGAACCATAAAATTAAAAATAATTTGAAGAAATGCAGTCACCATCATCATGTATGGTGTTAAATTTCTCAGTATTAATTGTATATTTATCTAATAGCAGTTTTCTCAACTTAAACAATATTTTTTGCTTTTTCAAGATCTATAAAACAAAAGTATCCTTACTAACCTTTACTGATTACTATTCTTATGAATGCGCTCACATTGCGTTTGACCGCCACTTTCATAACCCCTAACTAACTAGGATATACAGGGTTCGTCCGGAAAGTAAGTGTACTGAGCTCAGGAAAAAAATTTATTACACTTTTACATATCTTAAGCTAATATTCCTCAAAATAGGACCCTTGTGAGTCGATACACTTGTTCCAGCGGCGTTCCCATTCCTGGAACGCTCCCGCGAAGGCATCATCGGGAACCTCTCGAAGACACGTCGTCACGGCCTCTTTGACGGCGTCCAAAGTCCCGTATCGCGTTCCTTTCAAACTCCTCTTTATCTTAGGGAACAGAAAGAAGTCCGGTGGTAACATGTAAAAAATGTGGATCATTTTTGCAGTGATCCGCAAGTTGTGTCGCGATTTCCAAACGATTGAGTCTTTGATCATCACTGAGCACTTTCGGCACCAACTTTGCACAAATTTTTCGCATGTGTAATTGGTCCCTAATAATCTCGTGCACTATTGTTTTTGGCAAATTTCACTGCTCTGCTATCATCCGAACACTAAGACGACAATCAGAGTTCAGTACATCGCGAACTTTTCGCACATTTTCGTCGGTGAGTGTCGTTGATGGGCGTCCAGGCCGTGGTTCGTCGTCGGCCTCTTCTCTGCCCTCCACGAACATCTTGTGCCACCGAAAGATCATGTTTCTGGACATGGCTGACTCCCCGTAAGCCTGGTTAATCATACCGACAGTTTCGGTAGACGATTTCTCAAGCTTTACCGCAAATTTGATGGAATAACGCTGCTCCAAAAACTTCGGCATCGCGTTCCGTGACGTGGGTCGAGCGTGGAGGTTGGCGTTAACAGAGCTCCTCACTACACCACAGCTCAGAGCCGACTGCCTTTTTCAGCGTCGCTTGCCAACATACCCCCCTCCAATCGCAGCCCGTCAGAGCGGTGCTGGGCGCGCCTGTATAATATTAAGGTATTAGATTCAACCGAAAAATCTTTCTACAATTTACCCCTATTTTTGGAACTAACTCTTTAAGATGTCATATATTTCCTCTGCTCAATTATTTTTCCCATACCTTAGTTAGTAACCTGTTGCAATTGATACTTTAAAAACGTCTTCTACAGTTCCTGGACAAAAACTAACCTGATTCACGTCGCATTTACATTCCGAACAATCACTGATAGGCTTAATACGTATTAATCATGAAACCTTTCCTCGTATGCTCTCCGCTTTCTATGAATCCCTTTCCATTCTAAAATAAAATCTCTCTCTTATCACTTTTAGTTAATCTCAGTTTTACCGTTGTCCAATTCGCTACTTTTTGCCTACTTGTATATTTGGCCCTTCTTTCCCAATCTCTCAGATCCCTTAAATTCTCATTGTTAATTCCGACACGTTTTTTCCGCACTTTTGGTTTCTCAACTTAATTAATTATTTAATTCTCAACAGCCATCTTCGCAATACTCTATTTATAGTCCCCCATTCCCTTTCCTTTCCGAATTCTCAATGCCTTCGTTTCCTAAAATTTTGTATTTACCTTTCCTATTGTTACCTCTGCGGCTCTTTTAAGATTCCCACCTTACTTTTTTCTCCTTCTCTCGACTGGAAGTTTACCAACTGCCTCCTCATGCCCATACCCATCAATTCCAGCTTAAGCTTCAACATTACACTTTCCAACCGGTCTTCCTGCTGTGGTTGTCTTGAATTTTAGATTGTATTTCATCAACACCTACATATTTATGATCTGAATCTACATCAACCACCTAGAAGTTGGCGAATTGATTCTTCTGTCCCTGAGCTAGTGTCTGGCTTAGTTGTTATATAATTGCTATCTCCTTATGTCTTCCGGAATTTTCCAAGTAAAAATGACCGAGACATGTTATTTGAACCATATATTAGTTATTATTAAACTCCTCTTTTTGAAAAAATCAATTATTTTTGCGCCACAGCCATTCTTTGTTCCCAAATTAAATTCCACGACCTCTCTCCGTCCACTCAACAATACCCCATCACCACCAAGAATTTTCTTTCACGAATACTTTCGTATTCCTTTATTTCTAGATAGTGGTCGGTATGACTGTACCTGAGTTACGACCATTGGTATATTTATCTATATGTCTATCTGAAAATTAATAACATTAAATAACCTACATTCTTTCCTCGTTTATACCGTCCGTCCTAATTCCATATCCATTCCTATGGTTACTACCCGTCATTTTTTCTTCTTTATCACACATTACTTAGCTTTATCGCCCTCAAAGTTTCCGTTGCCTATGTTATTTCACACTCCCCTCTCATTTTAATATTCTCCAAACCCTATAAGATGTTCTTTACCTCTCTCTCCTCATTGATAACCTAAAATCTCTCGTCTATAATCTTAAATCCGCCGATCTGCTGTGTGTGTTCTCTTCTGTTGCTGCTGGCACGTCTGCGGAAGTTTGACTACGACCGCAGAATCCATACCTCCCCTGCCGTCGGTTGTGCGGCTGCATTGCCGACGGCGCGGCGTCTCAGAGGCCCCCTGCACCCGTAATCGCCAGGATTCATTATTACGTTTCCGTCCACTATGATTCCATGAGAAAATCATTGACTTAGTTCCCCAAAGTTACCTCAACGCATAACCAACCCCCGTGTGGACATGACCGGATTATTACGGTTAGAGGGTCTCCGCAACCGCCTCACCGAATAGAATACGTTGCGAGGACTGCCAATAAACCAGCTCCCAAACTTCGATATAGCTGTCTGGCGTGGGTGGCCTTATGTAAGGCACTCGTAATTGCTACAACTGATAAGTTCTTAGGAGCCATCGGAAAAACTAAGCCTTTACACCTCATCAGGTTCTTAGTTTATACTTAGGTGGCGGTCTAGTTATTGCATCTATGATATATGCCGGGTTTCTTAATTTCCCTTATGAAAATGATACTCCAACATGATACCCTTCGTTCTACTTTATCCTATCTATTTATTTATCAAATATTGCTTAAAGACGAGATGTTTTCATTAGACCATATTCATCGCATTTTTTTTTAAATAGGGTTACCCGTGACATTCTTCATAGTGTAAGTACGTAGATACATCACCCCTTGACTCAACATTCTTAAGACAGGCACCAAAAGATAGGAAAACGTAGTTATTTTTAAGGACACTACAAGAGTTGTTTTTCGTCAATTCTGTCAAGGAAACGCGGGAGAACAAACTGTGACACGTTTTGAAAGAGAGTTGTAGGAGTTCCAGGGTTGCCATATGTTGTATTTTCTCTTATTATCCTGCAGTGAGGATAATTGGCCACTTATCGGGTTTTAAGATGGTAATTTTTAAAAACTATTCGCAGTTGGTGTTCTCTCTTGTGTAACTGGGATGTTCCTTTATGCTCATCCACCGCGTGTCGAGTAATTAGGGTGATTCGGCAGTTTTTAAATTGAAGGGTTAGCGGAGAAAATTTACTCGGGACTTTAAGAACTAGTCCTAAGAATCTTCGCAGTTTGGGCAACTAGGTTTAGCAACCAGGAGATTGTGTTGTTTTTTTTCTAGTAACTGACAATATTTCTGAAGTGTCTTTCATTACGGAGTTGGTATTCATTTGGGCATATATGTACGTCAGTACTTAACGACCACTTCTTATAATAAGAGTTGATCGTCGAAATCAGCATTTTTATTAGATTGAAGTGAGTAATGATTGGTGCGGTGGCCAGTGCACTGGCTTCCCACCCCCCAGAGGATCGAGATTCAAATTGCAAAGGTAGCAGGATTTCTTTCAGTGGTATCATGATCAACATTTGCGGTGCTACGAGGAGGTGCTCGTGTGTGGCGATCACTCTACTATGAGTGGAGTGCATTTTCTGTCTGATGGAATATCAATCTAAAACATTTCTTGAAGCGGTAAACCGCCCTCAAGAGTATATAAATTTTACCAAGCTTGACGAAGAGCCATATCATATACCAATTGGTATTTGGAAGCAACAACCGGTTTATCGTATAATTAACATTTGAAAATGTCGATGTTTTAGTTATTTGCGCATTTTATTTTTTTCCAGTTTAAGAAAACTTTACTGTCTCAAGTAATATGGCAAATGATGCTTTAATCATATAGCTATTCAAGAAAATTTGCTGGATAAATTATTTAGTAGATATTCGGCCCATAGAGGATCCTTCTTTTTCCTTGGATTCTCTCAGAGAAGGTAGTTATATTTCTCTGGGAAAGTGAATGGATTTTTGTCCATTGGAGCCATGTGATTAAGAAAACCTTGAGTAATGAAGTAATATCTCTTCATTCCAGGGAAACCCCAGCAGGTGACATTGGCATCTGTACCCCCAGTTGAACCTCCACCTGCCACCCCACAGTTGAATTTTAACAACTACTCTTGGTCCAATCCCTCCATAGCAGACCACTTTTCCACCCCTACAGCTGATGAAGATGAGAACAAGGTGGAGACAAAAGAACAAGGAAAGGCAGCAGAAGATGCAGAGTGTTCTATCCAAGAGTATGAGATTATGAAAGTAAGTTTATATCATTAATGCCAGTAAAAAAATCCATTTCTTAAAAATATCACCTGGCACAAAAAAGTTGATTACAATTTTATAACATAGCAAAAAGGAACTGAAAGTTATACTAAGCATATAGTATGATCTCTTGTTATTATAATCCTGATGAAGCTAATATATTGTTTCCAATTAAATTGCAAACGAAATCTGGATTATTGCATTTAAATTAATGCTGACCACTAAGAATGAATTTTCACCTCAGTCACTCGATTTGATATAAAATCACTCCGAGATTCCCTTTGAGACCTTTTTCTAAGTTTGTTTGTTTACATTGATGGACTTGAAGATAGTGTTTATTAAAAAAAACTGACAGGATAAATTAAAGTAATTTTTTCTGTAATGAAAAAAAATGATGGTTTAAGAATTTCCCTAAAGTTCACTCGAAATAAAAGCTCTCTCTCTCATGTGTTTAATTTTCATGAAGCTGAATTAAGAAAATCCAATTGATAACACAGTAAATATTACTCAGTATTTGAGACTCATTCAAGTACAGTAAAAAAAATAACTTGAGGTGATTAATTAAGTGAATTAAATGTTTTACCAGAGGTAAAATTTTAGGGGTTTGAGAAAATGTGATGCAAAAGGATCATAATATAAAAGAAAAGCTATAGAGCATGTTGAGAAGTTGGTAAGATGAAAGGGATGAGCAATTGAAGCAAGCAAAATGTGAACTTCTATTAAAAATAGAATTTGCTAAGATATTCTGTTGCTATTAACCATTTTAGCAGTAAATTATGGCCTCTGCTTCTCCAAATATTTCTTCTTTCCAATATATGTTGTTTCTTCTTCACTCTATCTTTTTTTGCCACAACTCTTCCCAATTCTTAACAATTTTATTTTACCTGTGAGATGAGATATTCAGTACAAATGAAGTATCTAAAATGCATGTGCTGGTCTTGCACTTTTTCTGGTAAAATTCTCATAGGATATCACCAAGTAGAGAGTCTCTAATGGGAGAGGTTCAGCAACTGAAGAAGTTACAAATATTTTGAGGTAAGAAAATTAACCCAAAAAATAAATTTTAATAAGATGGGAAAGGTGAATTGGGAAGTTACAGTATATGTTAGTGGGTAGTTGAAATGGAAACTCCAGCAGGAAGAAGATTTTAACTGAAAATGAAGAAAGGCTAGAGTAAACTAAATCGTCACATCCTGTTGGAGAAACTCCATATCCCCATAAGAAAAATCATTGTGCCTGAATAATAAAATGGAGGATTTATGCCAAGCAAAGTGATAGGAAAAATATTTGAGGACTTAGAATAAGACTAAAGACCCTTAAAATGTGTTAGAGAGAAAAGAAAATATCTCAGAACTTATGGAAGAAGGGCAGTGATAGATGATAAACTGCCTTAGCCTTTTAATTATTTTCTCCCTAAACCTCTCTTAAGTATTGAAACAGAATTTTAATTGCTCAAAGGGCCACTTTGAACTGTTAGAGGTAAAAATGAGTTAAATTAAGTTTATCAACATTAGGTAAGTGACAAAATGATATCCTGGCTTTAACCATGTCTTCTCCTGATTTCAGCAAGGAAAAGTAAAAAATGATGAAATTGTTTTTTCTTTTCATTTATAGGATAACCTTTTGCTTTATAATCATGCAAAATTGATGGCAGAGGATAATCGGAGCTCTGGAAAAGAATATTTAGTGAGCATTATGTTCAGCCATTATGATCAGAACAATGATGGGGCACTGGAGAGAGATGAACTTGATGAGGTACTGTGGGTGACATTATTAGAGTTTAAAAGTTTTCTCTGGAATTTTACTCCAGTCTCCCCTACATCATTTTATCAATGTAAAATTACTTGTCTATTTTTACTTAAATTTTGAATAATATAAGTCTAGATTTTAATGAGTCCTTATATTATAAAAGTAGAATATATGTATTTGTTGACTACCTCTTCTATTTGTGTCAGATTTTCACTTTAAATATTTTAATTAAATGATGAGTGAGAATATTCATGTATATAATTTTCAAAATGATAGTAAATGAATTATTTTTTCTACAGATTTCTGAGAAAGAGCACCTCAATCAGCTTGCTAAGGGATGCACTTTAGGAGATATGCTGAACTATGATGATAGTGATAATGATGGCCACCTGAATATCAATGAATTTTATATGGCATTCAGTAAATTATACAGTAAGATTCATTCTGTTTTACCATTTTACCTTATTTCACGTAGTTAAAATATTTTACTTTAGGAAAATCCTAAAGTTACTTACCATTTTAAAGTAATTTACTTAAATATAAATCTCTCTAGTTAGCCCTTTGGTTCCTGGGAACTTTTGGTTTCTCAAGAGTTTTTATGGTGATAGATCATTCAAATGATTTAATTAAAATTCCCTATTCCACAGTCAATTCTCAAGGGCATAGTGCAATGCTTTTATTTTTCTTAAGTATTACATATTCTTAAACTTATAAAAGATTTACATTTTGCTCTTATTAATTAGACTAATGTGGCAAACAATCATACTTGGAAATAATATTTAGTAGTTGAGTTCTTAACAGTAATTATTATTTTTTACCTATAAGTCTTTTTCAATTTTTGTGAGGGGTCTAGTTGGTGCTGTGACTAAGGTCCAAGATTTCCCACTCCAAGGGTTTGAATCCCTGGGGTGACAGAATTTTTCAGCCATATCCTGATCCCTACTTGGGGTGCTATGTGGAGGGCACTTCAAGTGGAGTACGCTGTCTGTCAGATGGGACATTAATCTGTGGACACCTTAGAGCTTTTCATTAAGAGTAGGCTAATATAATCACTGGGTTTCTCTCCACTCTTCCCCCATTCTCTGAAAAATCATGTTCTGCCAGATTACTTACCAGCTCCTAATGGTAAACATAAACTCAGCTGTAAGTTTCCTCCCCAAAATAACCTCTAATGCCATTTATTTTGGCTGGCAAACCTCAAGGTTTAGTAAGTGTTAGTGGGTGAGGTTTATAAACCAATATTCTTACACCCATAATAATTTCATGGAATTCCAAGTAAAATTTTGTTTATCAGGAGTTAAAATAAACATCATACTTTGAAAACTTCCTTAATTTCTATTGCTTTCTAAATATTTTCGTATTTTAATGCATTTTTATTTGTTCATGTGCATTATTTAGTACAAAATTAGTATTTCACTCCACTTTCTTACTTTGGATTTGTTTCACTCAATGGATTTCAATCATTATTTAGTCTGAAAAGAACACTTCAGTGTGTGACTAGTCAAATGCTTCATTCTTGAATATGTGAAGTGATTGAACATAATGACATGATCAATATAGTAGATGCAGCTAATGTAAGAATTTTGGTGAGTGTTAATAATGTATACACAAGATGTCAGCCTAATCAGCTGAAATTATAATTTTCAGAAATTTTATACACTTTGTATAAAGACAAGCTATATTAGCCAATATTTAGATTTAACAATTATAGTTACAGCACTTTGATCACCCATAAAAATTTGCATCAAAATGTGGCAATGCTGATTAAGCTGGTGCCAAAAAGGTTTTGCTCAAACAATTTTCGCTATTTATAACTTATTTTATGATAAGTATTTATGCATATGCATAAGTTCAGATTGGAGTTGGTTCAACCAACCTCTCTTGCACTTTTTAGCAACATAAATCTTGTGATGCACAGCCACCTGCTTGCATGACATTGGCTTTGGCTCAAATGTGACAAAGAATAGTTTTCTTTCATACTTGATAAAGAACATGGACTATATGGTATTGCTTGCATCATTATTACATAAAGCTTATTTAAAGATTTGCTCATTTATTTTGAGTAAGATACTAATTTAATTGCAATTGGCTTGCAGGCTGGAATTAGAAATGAAATTTTGCATCACAGTAAGCTAAGCAGTGTCTGCATTCATTTTTATTTCCTCTGAAAGGTACTGGATGAAAAGGTTTTGGTAACACAGTGGATCCCTACATCCTTATAAAATAGTCATAAAAATTCTTTAACCGCACTTTAATTTGGACCTGAGGGATATAAATAATGGGCAATCCTTAATTGATGGTTCTAAGATTTGTTTTATCACAGCATATTAAGACCTCAAAAAATCTTTTTATGCTCAAGTTCCATGATAATTTTAAATAAAACTGAATTTTATCCAGTGGTTTTCGTGTCTATCTTGTTGAAGCCAAATATTTAATATTGTATTGATTGTCAATGAAGTTTAGAGTAATTGAATGATAATCACAATGAATGTTTGATATATTATTTAGTTAGAAGCTATTAGTATTTTAAGGACACTTTCTGAATTCACCCCATTTACGTATGTAAATAATGTTGCAGTAAACTCTTTTCCGTTTGGAGGTGTGTCCGTGGTCTCCCTGGACAAGGCCCTAGAAGTTAACCATTTATCCGCACGAGTGGGTGACAACGTTGAAATCAAGTGTGATGTAACAGGAACACCACCACCACCAATAGTGTGGCGACGACATGGAGCAGACCTTGCAGCACTTGTAGAAAGCACTGCAGCTACCACAGTGGCAGCTGATGGAGAGATCAGAGTCTTTTCAGATGGATCTCTTTATCTTACCCGAATTCAACTTGTACATGCTGGAAACTACACCTGCCATGCACAGAGGAATAAGGATGTTGTGCAAACTCATGTGCTCACTGTGCACAGTAAGTCATCTCTATCTCCATGTTGTTGCGAGGAAAATAATTTGAATCTCTGATATTAAGGGTATTGATTTTTACCAGCTTACCACAAATACTGGCATGAAAAATATTCAAAATTATGAAATTTCTCATTTAACTTCAAGCTTAATGGCAAATTCTCCAATGCAATCATTCTTGGAAAAGCAAAATCAAGACTTTTGACCTCCTTCCAGTGTTTTGAACTGCCATGAATTTTTCACAATGTTCAGATGCTAGGTAATCAAGCGGGATCTATGAAATATATTTAAATCCTATGACTAATGTTACACTTGAATGGGCTAATTTAATGGGTTAAAGTTTCAAATCTTGTTAGATTATAGGAAAAATAATTTTGTGTAAAAATGTATTTGGTCAATTAAATTAACTAGCATAATTTTTTAACAGGAAGTATGTTATATTATTGTGTTATATTAAAGTATGCATATGATTTATAATCCAAGAACCAAACCATTTAGATACTAATATATGGTTAACCTTCCTCAGCTCTGCATGATTTGAAATTTATGCCCTTGAGGCATATGGATGGTAAGCAATGTGAATTTGAAAGACATTCTTAATGAAGCATTGGTTGAACAGTAGATTTCCCCTTTTTTCAGGGCTTCTTAAACTTTTACTGTAGGTAGTGAATTTGTGCATGCTTTCAATGTTAATATGATAATTTTAATCATGATTCAATCATATTTTCACTTATTTCCAGCCATTCCAGAAGTCAAGGTCACTCCCAAAATTCAATCCAGAAGACCTGGCGAAGAAGCAGCAATGTTCTGTCATGTGGTTGGAGAGCCATTCCCAAAGGTAGATGAAGTTAATTCATTTTATGTACTATATGCATGAGAGATTTGTTATTAAAATGAAAGCTACAAATTTAATTTTTGATGATAAACTTTTTATTATTCATATGGGTGTCAATATTTTTTCATATTTCATTGTTAACTTATAAATATTTGTTTTATTATGATCCATTTAGAGAAAATTTTATATTTCTTATGCCAACCCAGGAGTATTTAATTTTCATATAAATACGAGTATATATTCTTATATTTGGTGTAATATTCTTAAATTAAAAATTTGCTCAAGCTACTCAATACAATTGAACCAAAGATGCAAGCCTAGAATCAAAGTCAGTGGGACTAAACATATATAATTAATTGACACAGAAATACAAAGACATAACTCAGTTGAAAGGACCAAAAAAACCCCTAGCTGAGAAACATTATTACAGTACATCTGAATTTATTTATGATAAAATATGATGTATATAAGGAAAATATAATGTACAAATATTCCATATGTGTATCTAAGAATGATATAAATGTGTATTTTTCCTCTGTGCATGAATTCTTTTCTGTATTTCTGCTGGATTCCTATTTTTTATGATGTGCCTTTAATTGCTGTTGTACATTAACCATTGGAATAATAAAGCATTATTATTGCTGCAGACAAATCTGCTTAGTTTATGGTCATTTTAACAAAACATTGAGTTCAACATTGAAATTAATTATTTGTATCAATAAAAATAATTTTTTTTTAGGTTGAATGGCTGAAAAATGATGAACCATTGAAAATAGATGTACCTAATAAGTATGAAATAATTGGCAATGGTACTGAATTGCAAATTCATAACATTGCTTATGCAGACACTGGTGCGTATATGTGCCAGGCTACAAATGTTGGTGGAATGACAAGAGACATTTCTTCTCTGGTTGTACAGGAAGACCCAACTCCAAGTAAGCAAATTTTCTTGTTACAATATTTATTAAAATTTCCTTTAAGTTTTCATATATTTGTCTACAGGTACTACAGGAATGTTTATCAAAATAACTGTACTCATATACTGAAATAATTACCAAGAAAAAATATGATCTTTTTGTCACCCCTTCAAAGTGCAAGCCCTCTTTCAATGAGCTTATTATATTATTAATTCCATGGTATGTAAAAATAAATTAAAATATTTTTTTCTAAATAATTTTATTAATTTATTGATATCTGATTCTAACAGCTGCACCAAATGAGGAGCGTAGATTCTTTTCATTCCATGACTGGGGAGTTTCTGTCTATGAGCCAACAGCCTGCAGATTGTATCACCAGATTCAAGCCACCGATATTATTCCAGGAACTCAGGTATCTAAATACATACTAATATTATTAAATACTACCATTACCATTTCATCTCTTTAAATCTACAAGGAAACTCTTGATATTGAAATTGAAATTCCCTTATTTATTGCAGGAGTACGTGTGCGGTGACAAGGGAGTAAATTGTAGCTGGGGGCAGGCTATAAATGTAGCCAATCGCTATGTGTATGTCACTCAGCCCAAAAAAGATCGGGTCCTTGTCATCAGTAAAATTCAAATGGTGGTGGTTGATGTGAGTAGGAAAAAGTAAACTTTTGTATTTATATATTATATTTTTATCTGCCCCTATGGAATAAGTTTAGTTAATGAATGGTTGTATCAAATAACTACTAAAGAGAAGATTTCTTTAAATTATGTTATTTTCTGTCTTAACATGTAAGAAAAGTGTAGTAGTCGTGGAAAGTCATGTAGTAGGGTCTGTAAGTGAGTCTCAAGACTGTAGTAGAGTCATAGAAATACCACAAATATGCTCACTGCAATAATTCTTGATTAGCAGCTCAAAATTCTGGATGTATCAGATTGCAGTGCTTCTATATTGGTTTAAAAATATACATCTATTTCCTTGAGATGTCATTAGGATGCTCAGGACAATTGGTCAAGTTAAGCTATTAAGCCTTTTAAGGGTGACATTAAACCTTCTCTTTTGCTCACCATTTCTGTTCCTTCATTCCACTCAGATGCCTAAAAAGATTCTTGTTTAATTTTTCCCTTAAAATGTATATGGGGAGGTACTCAGGTAATTTAGAGGGTGAAAAGAGATTAGTTTGAAAAGGATGTAGCTGGGGAAACTAAGAGCAATATTGTTAGTTTTTTGTCTCGTAATTAGTAGTCAAAATTTAGCCAATAGATCAAGGTATTTGCAGGCTGGGTCATCAGTGCACCAAAAGTAAATGCTCCATTGCCCTCAGGCACCCTGTCAACCAAAAAATTCTTTTCAGACAGTCAAAAACATGCATCTAACAGACTCTCCTCTTTCTTTCATGTCAAATTTCTCTGTAATTATTTCATTCCTATAATGAAGGGGAAGGACTTATGAATTAATTTTCAATAAGTCCCTCTCCTGAGTCAAAAGTAAATGCTTTACTTTGTACCAACCCTGGCTTTAAGATACAAAGCATCATATTTCAGTAAACATATGGGTCCATTCCCTTGGTTTTTGAGAGAAAAAATACAATTCATTTCTAAAAAATATTAAACATTTGCTCAGGCAGAATAGTCCACTCAAGAGGTCCATTTTGTAAGTTTGGGAGTAAATAGAAATGAAAACTGATATTGGATCCTTGTACAGAATCCATCATCTTTTTGGGTGTTGGGGTTGAGGATTGTTGCATACTAGTGAATAAGTATCCATATTAAGAGTATTGGCCAATTGTGGCTTTACTTGATTATCTTGAAACTAAGGGTGGCTGTATATCATGAGGCAATGCAACATCAGAGCATCAGATACACAGAATTGGTTGGCCAAAGTGCTCCTGGGTATACTAGGTGGAGGCTGCCCTTTCATGGCCTACTTTTATTGATAACATACAATTAGATAAATAAGTAAAACCATTGAGTTATGCAGTTATTTATTATTCCTTTGTAAATTACTGATGTGTGATGCACCTCGGAAGAGTTCTGTTTTGATTTGCTTGCCTAAAAATGTAAAAGTAAATTCCACATCCATTAAAATTGTTGGTATAAACTAAATCACCATGCATTTTTAGATTTACCTAGATTTTGGAGTCAGCTTTATATTTTGGGTAACTTATGGTGGGATATTATCTCATCCAACAGAGCTTGTGACTCTGTTGACTGTGTTCTGTTGTGTCAGACCATGAGATATAGTGCTTCAGTTACTCACTGCAAGCAAGATAATTCTAAATCTCATACTGATATATTAGTGGAGATGCAACGTCCATTTTACCGACTAATCATTTACATTATGAATACCTACTACACTAATCTTTACATATTTTAAAATAAGTCCAGTCCAATTCAGAAAAAAATCCAGAGCAGAATTTGTTGCATCTACATCTTAATGTTTCACAAGTCATTTTGTCCTGGAAATAGGATAATACAAATTTAAATTAATAATTCTCACCTTTAATTTGATATGTTTTTTTAAATTTTTAATTGTATCATAGGTATAAAGGATTGCCATTTGTTTTCAATTTCTTTTTCCCAGCACATATTGACTCTACAAATGAAACTTTCTGCACTAGTTTTTTCACCATATGCTTTCATTGTAAATAAAAAAATTTCAAAATCAATTTTTAGGTTGTCGTGACTGATAAATATCCAGTTGAACTTCATCATGTTCCACCATTGGATCAAGTGTGGGTTCTCAATTGGAGGAGTGAAACCAACCATGGCATTAAGACTATTCAAATTATTCGTGATGCTGCTCAGAAGCGCAAGCATCATACTGTGCACCCAGAGCCGATTGATGGGCAGTTTGACCTTGTGAAAGGTCTTTTCATGCCTCCTGTGCAGGTAATTCCTAGTATTCCAGTGATTAATTTTCCCAATGCTTTGGATATGCTGCTATTATGGCAATGGCAATTATGGCAATATGGCAATGCTGCTCTTATTTGGATAAGCTAGCAATTAGCAGGTTTGCTAGCAGTATGTCAACAATTTTGAGTGTTGGTAATTCAATGACCATCTTTTACCCCAGTGTTATCTACTTTTACTAAATATTTGTAACTTTACACAATTTTCAGTAGGACATTGTAGATTACTACTTTATTTGAATTAATTTTAGACCTGAAATGTTATCTTCTCCTTTGTATAATGAAATTATGTTACATGAGTTATTTATAAATTGGAGCAAAAAGTGTACTCATAATTTTTATTAAAAAATAACAAATACCAAATCTTTTCAGAAATTTAGGAGGCAAATCTATGGAAAATAGTTTACTTGGGTAGAAAATGCTAGACAAAAGACAGTTATAATGAAATTAAATATATCTATTCAACTTGATTACTCTCTGTATGATATAGTTGAAAATGTGGTGGGACTAAATCCTAGGTTCAAAATTATACTCAGGAAGGATCTCTGGTGTCTTGCCTTCCCTGTGAATCCTGTACCTTTATCAGAACATATTTTATATCCAATTTGAGCTTATTTCTTCAAAGAAAAAAGAGACAAGTAAAATAATCTCCACTTGGCCCAGACCCAGATAAAAAATCCTCCATTTAAACTTATAAGTCACTGCAAAGGTTCTCTCCATGCATAAGGTCATGAAATATTTTTCAGTCACTTTTTTCATAGCACACTAGCTTTTTATACACCCATCAACACAAAATGAAATACGAATTTGAACCAACATTTTACACTGTGATGTAATAGTAATCCAAATGACACGAGTTGGCTTGGTATGAGGGTAAGTACCAAACATTTTTCTTGTAGACCACTACACCTATTGACTTGTTTTTCTCAACACTTGAATTAGGGGTCAGAGAATCTCTGTGGCCCCCATAATGGTGGTGATGAAAGGAAATCTCACAATTACTTTTCCAAGAAACCTTTTTGCTGGTTAAAGGCTGACACATTTGTCAATTGGCCATATGGGAAATTGGATTTGAACAAATTTCTTCAGCACCTGAACTTTGAACTCCCAGTTAAATTTACCATGAAGCTGAAGAGCATAAGCAACTTCCTGGTCATTTTAGTGAACAAGAGAAAATACAGAAGCCTAAGATATTCAGTCTACAGAAAGAAGGTGTGTATGGACAGATATCTGCATGGGTCATCCTGAGGAGACAGAATTGCTAAAAACCCTGATGATTGGGCAGCCACCATTCAGACCAAGAATTCCTCCAATGAATGAAAGAGCACCTTTTAAAGAGCACCTTTTTAAGGCACTACATCAGAATGGCTATAGAATGGAAGTCCCATAAAATGTGCTCCTTCAATGATAGATAGTTTTCTTTATTTTGGGCCAAGATTGAGACTGGGGTCTCTTCCACCACCTGACCCTTAAAATATGAAAGTAACAAGAAGAGTAAGAGGAGGGGTAAATGTAAATCGACATTAGGAAACTTGCATCTTTTACAACCTTATTACGATAGATGGATCTGCTGAAAATGAATTTTTACAGAGGGCAACATGGATTCAAAATGACCTGATGCAGGAAAACTGCTGACCACCTACATAAACCCAAGGATAAATATCCTTGAACATACTATGAAATAGTGCTGATATAGCTATCAGACATTGGGCCTACGGAAATGTCAATCCAGTGCACATTACAGGAAAACCAACTCCTCACAAAAGAGAAGCTATTCTCTCTCATGGAAGTCTTGGAATATGCTTGGTAGGAATCAAGTCATGTCTTAGTATATGAGAAATTAATGTTAATTCATAATGCAAGCTGCTACTAGCCATCTTATTTGAGAAACAATATTTATTGAAACACTCTAAAAATTATAATAGGGAGGATGAGTTTTAAACTTAAAATTAATTACTTGGTGACTCGTGCACTTAGATTGGGTTATTTTTGTATTTTCTACAATTTGTTTTCACGTATCAAAAAGATATAGGAGAATATACTTATGTATTATTCTGTGAAATTATGTGATAGTAAACATAGATATTCTATTTATGTTCTAAAATAATTATACCTTTTGACTCAATAAATGAAACATTCCATTAAACTTTCCAGGACATAACTCATACTTTTAAGTATGGTTATGTTACCCATACTAATCAGCGAGGACTTTTCAAGCTAGACTTGGCCAACATGCGGTATATCCGCAGCATTGACTTAACACCTTACAATTGTGTACCACGTGAGATACAGTTTTCAGCACTGTGTAAGTATATTTAAAGATAATAAATGTGTTTCAAATATGGTCTCATATTAATAATTATATGAGTTAAGTTCTTACATTTTTTCATACGCTAATATCATCAATATGTGTCATATTATGAATGCAGATGGTTATGTTGTAATGGAGTGTGAGGAGCCAGTCACAGGACGCTCTACTGGACAAATACTTCTTGACCAATTAACAGATACTGTAGTGAGCTATCGCTCTGGATTATTTGGGAAACCTCGCATTTCTCCAGACAGCAGAATGGTGGTAACCCTTGATCGAGGACACCAAGGTGTTACACTGGTTGTCCAAGAAGTAACAGGTCAGCTAAAATGTTTTGTAGTCATATTTTTAAGAATCTCAGTGAAGAAGACAAAATATGTCTTCCAATTTCTGAAATAAGTGTTTAGTAACCAGTTTCTAATAATTTGACTTTGATTTCAGAGAATGGTCTTAAGTTTTCATTTGATGTTAAGACCACTTTGAATGTAAGTGATATTACATTTTATCCATCACAAACCACTCATGGATATGATTTATATGCAAGCGCTTCAGACAAGGAGGACATCCTTTTCTTGAATCTTGTGACAGGTAATTTCATTCTGAGTAACGCTCTGTTTCAGCAAGTATTAGTGTGCTTCATTAAGATATTTTCTAAACATTTACCTACAAAAAATTCCAGATGGTAATTTATTTCTTAAGATAATTCCTTGGATAAGCAAAGGATTTTAATTTATTTCAGGAAAAGTGGAGATGATTACTGGCGTGGGGAAAGCCATGCAAGCATCTTTAGCACAGTGGGACAATCCCAACCGTCCCATTGCTGCCTCTGGCATCTTTGGTCACTACATGGTGACCCCTGCTAATGAAGCTTTATTTGTGGTGAATGGGGAAACACGCACCGTCAATTGTGAAATTGGTGGTCTAGTTCATCCCCGATCAGTCGTCTGGGTTACCATGCAGCTGCAGTGAACTCATGGGGCTGGGCATTCTAGGGACGGGAATGTATTTTGAAGAATCAGGAAGTAGGGCCACAATTGACAATGCGGATAGGGCTTAGTGAAATCCTTCTAAGGATGAGAAAAATGGTCAAGTGGAGAGACATTGCTGGATGGTGGAATGGATTGCTAGAAGAATGAAAAAAATGAGCTTATCAAAAATGGGTTATTACTCTTTCATCACTAAGATTTTTGGAAGTAACAGTCAATAGAATTTGGCACTCCTTTTTATGCATTTCTTCAACCACTATCTATTCAAGGAGTGCCTAGTAGAAGGCTAGACCATTTTAAGTGTTACTACCAGAGCATGAAGATCATGATGTTCAGGGAATGGAAATGAGAATTGATGATGCATTTGGTGATAAGATTTCATTCCTTTTAAGCCCCAGCTTCCCAGCCTCCATGACCACTCGTAAAAAGCCCATAAAGGCAAGAAAGATATAAAGGCATATTCTGTTAATAAGAGGTTTCCAACCTCTCATTACCCTATATGAGGGACCCATGATGTCCAACAGTTGGGTATGACTGATTCAGATATTTAGCAATTTGAAATTAGATGTTTATGTGTATAAACATCTCCAAAGAAATATTTGATGTGCATTCTAAGTCAAGGGGGAGGATTGGTATTTGAATTTTGGAAACTTATTACCTATTTTATTTTAACTGCCTGAATAGTTATTTTGCATTATCTACATTTCACCTATTTATATTTCTGTGCATTATCGTGGTAATTTATTTTGTAAAGTGTTGTGTGTGTGTCACTAAAATCATGTCCTAGGTTTAAGAGTCATAAGTTATATCATGCATAATGAAACCTTTATTTAATTATAAATACCACAAACATTTCTTGGATACCTATAATGAGAATGCTTTTAAAAAGGTGCTTGTAGAGTCAAGTAAAACTAAAATTAATGACTCCTTTGGTATATTATGTTAATTCTTATTTTCTGTATGACATTTTTCTGATAAACACTATGCAATGGGCTTACAAATTTCCTTAACACTACTTTTGGCACTTTTACTCCAGAAAAAATTATAATAGAGTGTTTATCACCAATTCATGTGTATCCTAGGCATATTTGCAAAAGAATATTTTGCTTTTATTATTGACAGCTGATATTCATTTTTTAAGTTAAAGGATATTTTTAGTACTGCACAAAGATATAGAAAATCAAATTCTGGCAAATTAAATACTATTTTTATGGTCTAAATAATTTTTCTCTTGTTTTGATTAAAAACTTCATTGGCAAAAAAACATATTCAAGTTTAATGAAAAGATATGGAACAAAGTATAGCAGTAGAGATGCAAGACAAATATTAAAAAGGATGCCATTGAATTGGTGGAGCAAATATCTTTCTCACTATTGTAAAACAAAAGATGGGGGTAAATATATCCACATGCAGTTGGCTCTTTTTTGTACAATTTTTGTATCTTCCTGTATGCATATAAAAATGTCACAAGCCCATTTACTAGTAGAAACAAGTTAAGTCACTATCTGTATAAATTTCATCTTAATAATTCACATGAAACAGTATTTTTCTTCGTGAAAATTATAGCTAATCATGTCTTTTCCATAATGAGGAGGAGCTGAGATAATATTTTTTAATGCGAAATAAATGGAAAGGTGATCTGAGACTTTAGATGGAAGCTTGACTATGTTAAATAAATTGTAATAAACATGAGTTGATGTATGGTAATATATGATGTGTCAATGCAACAGTATGTTTATTGATACCCTCTTAATACATCTTCCTTCCTACATTGGAACACATTATTTTGTGAATGTTGACTCCTCCATTGTTTCTCAGGCAGTTACAGAGTGGCCTCAGTTAATTATTATATTCTTAGCTTATTGTGTGTCTTAACTGGATTTTTGCAGTCTGCTTCAAGGAATCATTTTTCTGTATTTCTTATAACTGCATTTCAAGTAAATGAAATTAATAAAATATGCTACGCACCTCTATGTAAAGCCAATGCAAGTGAAATCAATGAAAGGAGAAAAAATAAAAATGTTTAAAGCATGAAATCATGTTATTAAATGCAATTTGATTGGGCTTCATGGAATATAATATGTATAGTAGGGGTTATAGAAATTATTTCATCATGGAATTATATCCAAATAAACCTCTTATGTTGCTAAAGCTATCAATTAAGATTCACAGGTACCACCTGTATATCGTACCTTCAGAAGAGCTTTCATATGGTCTGAGATTGACCATGTGCTGCAATTAATATTATCATGGTAAGTATACATTGATCATCAAAAAAGGTTTCCAGATAAATAAGATTAATGATAATGATCATTTAGATCATTAGCACTGATGGCTCCAGGTCTAAAGATTGGGGGTGAAACTGTGTGAAAAAGTTGGGGAATCAGTTGCTTGTGCTTCCTGAGAAAACTTTACTTTGGCCATGGGAGCTGAGGGCAAAGCAATACAACTTTGCTTATGTCATATCTCTTAGTGCTTCTCTGCCAACCATTCCCTAAATATTTTCTCTGATGCCTTCACTGAACCTCTCATATTTGGATACTCATTTAGAATTTGCCTGGAACACCCTCCTATGAATTTATATCATTGTCATATATTAGTCCATCACTAATATATGACAACGATATATACCTATTTATTATTTTTGAGTCTGAGAAGTCATACATCAGAGTAAATTGGAAAAAAACAATCAATGAGTGAAACACTAGAAAACTTACTGAAATCTGTACATATCTCACCCTGAGGAAGTGCAAATGGCAAATGGAGTTTGTTATGGACATTATTAGGCATGGGCTACAAATTACAAAGGACTACATGATACCACTAGTGCTTTGGAACATACATTTAAAAGAAGTGATGACAGAATTATGACAAGGGCAAGAGGCAGGAGTGAAAGTAATTAGGAAATAATTCAAATCAGAATTGTGGATGATCAAGCTTCAGTTAGACATTAAGCCAAAGAGTTAAAATTATCGATTAGCACAATAAGAATCAATGTGGCAGATATTGAATGAGTTTAAATCATAAGAAAACAAAAAGCCAAAAGGTTTTCAAGAAATATGATGGCTAAGATGAACATTAAAGTTGGGGGATATAAATTATGTAAAACAAGTAGAACTGTTCACCTATTTAGGTGTGCTTTAGAAGATGGAAAGCAAAGTAAGAAGAACATTAATAAATGAACTGTATCAGGTAAAGAAGCTTTTATAAGCATGCAGAAGTTGGTTAACAGGCACCTTACATAAAGATTATAGAAATACTAGTTGAAACTTAACATGAGTTTGGCATGGCCCAGAAACTTGGTCATTAATGCAGATTTTAAGCTTGGATTGGAGGCTTTTCAAATGTGGGTGTAGAGAAGAATGAGGGGTAGCAAAATGGATGGAAAGAAAACAAAAAATGAATTTCTATATCTGATAGGGCAAGAGGCCAGCTAGGCCTGTTAGGCCAGCACCTATTGGGTGAACTTCGAAAAAGGCAATACAATTGGAATTGGGAGATATTGAGGGTCAACAAGATGCTGAAGATCGTAATACAAGGGAGAATGCTAAATAAGTAAGGTAGAGGGATGAAAATATAGATATATTGGATGGAATTGAAGTTAGAAAGTATATATTAATTGGGTATCAAATTTGCCTAGGTTACCACATGTAGCCCAAGTACATAAATGACCCCAACCCTGATTTGTGATTTCATATTCCATGTAGGACTTAGCATGAGATGAGGTCTATCTAACCCTTCAAAATCAACCTTTGAGTTGTCTCCTTCGGTTCAAATAGGATGATGTACACCATATGGTACACCTACTGGGACAAAATTTTGAGGGATAGCGTCGATGCATGGTTGCTGGTTTACTAGCTTCCCTTCCTGAGTAGACAAGATTGAATTCCAGGGGTAGAATGAGATTTCAGTGGTTTTTTCATGGCTTGGGGTGCTAAGCAGAGAGCACTTCAAGTGGAACGCGCCATCCGTCGGAATGGACGTTGACCTGTGGACACCTTAGCACCTGTTGTGAAGAGTAGGCTAATGCTGGGTTTATCGTCAACCCTTCTTCTGACATTCCTTGAAAATCTTCATCAATCAAATGACGCACCTAGTCCTAAAGGCACGATTATCTCAAACATTTGTCGGCTCTCCTTATTACTAATGCTACAGTGGAATTTTGATATTTTAAAGAGACAAATCGATCTGATAAAATGTGCCTGTTCTTCTTTGGCTGGCATATTGCTCTGTAATAGGACCTGACCACCAGATGAAAATGCAAAACACACCCTAGTGGTTGGGGGCTCTAAACGACGGTACTCATGGAAGATTTTGAGAACAATCATTGCTGATGCCAAGATTTTCTTCACTTTCTTTCGTTCAGACGTTTCCTCTCCTCTGCCAAACTTTAATTGCACATCCATACCTTCTGGAGCACATTGGCAATGATTCATGAAGGATTCTCGGGTCTTCCACCGGGTCAGGGTTTCCATGTTGGCCGACGTTTCGATGCCCGACTCGTGCATCAAAACGTCGGCCATCATCACCCTGACCCGGTGGAAGACCCGAGAATCCTTCAAGAAGCCAATACGCCGGGAAAGCGCCAGATCTTACTATTGGCAATGATACTCGTATTATCTCTTACACTACAGCCAACAGGGGCAAATTCGGGGGAAGGGGTCACGGAGTTCATGACCCCACCTGCAACTTGTTGAAAAAAATTTCAACTTAATTTCCCAAAGATAAAAATAGAACCAAACACTTAAATTAGAATAACACGATTGCACCATGGCATTTCGTTATTTTGGCGAATCCTTAAAATGTTTATTGGAATTAATCTTTTAGCTAAGGCCCATAGTTAACAAAAATAGAAGTTTGTTATCCCAGCCCTTGAGATACTTTCCATGTTATAAAGAGAAAATTGGACATATATTTTATTTTCTCAAACCACCATACGACTAGACTCCCCTCCCAAATTGAACGACCAAATCCACCTCTGATCACTACTTAATGTGAACGATCAAATCCCAAACATCCAACGAGCAAAACGCAACTGAATTTTAAGTATTCCGCACTACCATCCTTCCTCCACCTACCTTTTTCCCTCTCCCCCAGTCATTGGAACTCACGCGAATCATGTGCATCCCTTATCAGCTCGCAATTCCCTTGTCCCTTGGCTGGCATCCTCCCTCCTTACGGAAATCGCCTCCCCAGGAATGTTCGCGGGGGAATGGCCCGAACTGGAATTCTGGACACCATCGACACGGCGCGACATACAAGTGCCAATGACCGGACCGTGATGCAACTCGAGAGAGTAAGGGCGAGCGGAAAACCACCACGCCTCTGATCGCGGCCCCGAGCATTTCGGGCCTACGGCGATGCTCGGCGGCGGATAAATAAATGGTAAGGAACGGCAGAACACTCGTCTCTCCTTCCTCGCTGAAAGTGGAGCAGGTGTCCGCCCCGAGGTGAGACGGCGGAGCCCTCGGGGGAAGAGAGGGAGGAGGCGAGGAAGCTGCTTGCAGCTCGTCTTGCATCGTCCACAACAGACGCCTCGTGACCCATTTTCAATGTCATCGGCCGGGAGGCTGGCAAGGGGGGAGGAGAGCATGCGAGGGCGGAGGAGGGGTGGGTGTTAAGGGTTTGCCTCCGAGCCGCTCGGCGGTGCCTTCGCTTCGTACGTGCGTCGTCAGTCGGTTGCGTGAGAAAAGGCGTCGTGGGGCTCCTGAGTGCGGACGGGCAGAGAATGCGCCAAGGCCGAGAGGAAGACCGCCGTGGAAGGTTAGAAGTTCCCTGACTCTGGAGGTGTTTTGCTATCACCGCTGTCGGCGAGGTGCGTGGAGCATCCTCCCCCCTGAAAACACTCCCTCTCGCGTGAAGAACTTACTGCTGCTCCCCCGGAGAAGGGGACTCGACGCGGTGCCAAGTGCGCTCTTCGCCACGCTGCCGGTGAATTTGTTATATTCGGCCCGGTTTGAAGGTGAGTGTTTCCCTGTATCAACGTTTCCGGTCGACTCAATTGGTGGGGAAGTGGGGGTTAGGCATTCCATATTGACGACCCTGGAGGTTTCAATTCAATCCGTAGCATGCCTGTTTAAAAGTTCAGATGAAAACATCGAGTTGGGACGACATTCAACCACAGCAATTGGGGATGATTGCCTCAGACGCCTTGAGGGTGCTGAAAGGTTATTCCCTTCATTAGGTCAGCGTCCCAATTACCTTTTTACTATTTACAGAAGATTCAAGGACCAAATCAAACGGAGTATTTTGTGAACACTTGACTATTTGATGAGATCCCTTCCAGGGAAATTGCCGATAATTGCGCGAACATAAACTATTTTCGAATTAAAATGTTGGTTCCTTTCCAATTTTTGGTTCAGTTTACGTACGATTAGGTAGAAATTCCATCAAGGTACAGTTATCATTGAAGTTAACAATTTTTTAGGAGCTCATACTTGATATCAACGTCCATTTCAACTGGAGAGATTCATTTTCTCTATCCAAATGGGAATAGGAGAGGGAAAAATATTCAAATCATTATGCAGGGCTTCGTCTCGAGCAGGCCTTGCGTAGGAAAGTGGAAATAGATTCTGATTACCAAATTTTGCCCCACAAATATATGCTCAGTCCTTAGGTCGTAATTTTTTGTTTTATTTTAATGTATAGATATTTTTGTTTCTCCCGAAATGTGGTCGGTCGAAGAAGATGAAATTGCATGAACTTCTTGTGGTTTAATAGTTATTTCTTAGGGTAACTGATCATGGGTTCGATATTTACGTCGTCCACCATACTCTACCACATTTTATTTGAACGAACCAATATAATCAGCTGGTAAATATTTTACCCAGTTAAGTGAGGAGGATTATTGTAATTACTGTCAGTTTCTTAGAGTGTCAATATTTTACCATGGTGAACTCTGAAAGTATTCACACAGAAAAGAGTAATCGGTGGGATATAGTATTTTAATTAAGTGAGCGCAGAAGTTTATCTCTTATGAAATCCTTCACTCAACTATATAGTATTTTTCTGATATCAAATAATGACATTTAATATTATAGTCCGCCATTATATGTGGTTTTTGGGCACTATATTCCATGGAATTGAAATACTATATTTTACTAGAATTTATGTTAGGATAATTTATAAGTAGATGTAGACTTCAGTGAAATACATGTTTCAAGTATTTGTATCTCTCTTGAAGACTATACTTCTCAATGTTCATGGTCTCTTTCGTTAAAAGCATTGAATACTTGATGCACCAACATCTTTAATGTCCATTCATTGCATGGAAATTCATTGCGAAAGTATTCTTATTTTCAAATAATCTCTCGACTTTAGTCGTTTCCTTTTTTCTGCACGCATAATTTGATAGAACACTATTTAGCATTTTGTAATGTAACTACAGTAGAAAATATTTTGTGTCGTTGAATAACAAAAAGTATTATCTTTTTTAGATGATGATTTCTGTGTTTATTCAATTCCGTTAAACGCTCAACGGCATGTAAATCATTCATGAATTTCTGAGTCTTTGTGATAAGGCCGCGCCGTCATTTTTGGCATCAGTTCAATCAATATTGCATGATAACATCCATATCCTATTTATTTTGTTAATACTATGCACCTCAGTTAAACATACGTTAAGACTGGGGTTCGTTAGGTATTGTGTAGAACGCGCTTTTCCTAGTTATGGGTTACTGCCATTCCACCACCGACGATATATACACAGAAGTTTGGCATCGTTTTGTGGTTGAATGGATTGTTTGGGATTTCCTTGGGAATTGGGGAACTACCAGAAAAATTGCTGTACCCTTTTATACTATGTCAACGTACTTTTTTTTACGACTTTATTAAATGAATTTTCAAGACTTTTAACTGCTTTGAAAAAGTTAAATGACTGCAGAAAAACTTTTTCCTTGCCTAAACACGCTTATGAGGTGAAACTTAAATGTGGTTAACAGTATCTGAACACAGGTAATCGCCATAAATAAAAATAAAACATACATGCCATTACGACGGCCAATATTTAAAAAATGAAGCTCAGGAATGGATTTCAAACTTTCGGAATATTTGATTTAACTCTTTTTTTTCTTAAAGCCTTAGTGATATTTTGATTTGCACTCATATTTATCCAATACGTTGGTGGTTATTTATCTGAAATAGTGTCGGTAGGACACTCCAGACGTAAAAATTGGGAGTATTTCCCATTCATTGTAGGAAACCCTGACTCATCGTGATTAGCAATAGAATTCTCCTCGGCACAGAGCTACAGCGGCTGACTGCCTCATAAAAAAAGTTTTCATCGGTCAACCCAGAGGTTGAGACCACCATCTGACCATATCACCACCTGACTATGAAATATTGTGTCACCGGAAATTGGTTTAATAGTTGAGCTCTATGGGCTTTGAAATGACCATTGTCGTTGAGCAACGCTGAAAAGATTTCTCCAATACTCAACATCTAACCGAGATTTATGGCATTATTTGACCGAACGTAACGCTTTCGAATGAGTTCATTTTTCAAAATGTGTACATCTTTTTATGGATTCTTCACTTAAAGCTATTTTATTGTCTCGAGAATAGATCGAAATGAAAAGCCTCGACAAATATCGCCAATTAGATGATAATCCGCGAATAACACGAGGCAGGCACTGTTAGCTTGTCCTCTCCAGACGTCTGCGACCTCGAAAACTATAACCTAAAAATCATGCGTTTCTGATGTTGATGAATTCCTGAATGCTAGTAAACGCACAAGACCTTTTGATAAAAATGGAAGAAATCTATTCCGTCTTGCAGTGTGTACAGTGTCGTTTTGGACGTATCTGCTGTTACTATTTAATATTAAGCAAACCGATTTCACCATGGTATGACCGACGAGTATTTGCCATGCAAATCGCTGTCAAGAAGTAATTCAGAATGGCACTTAATTCTACCCTGCTCTATGCATCCTAAGTTTGTTAACGAAAAGAGGCGATTTGTCCGGTGAGAATATTTTAATTTTTCGGACTAAACTTGATTAAGAACCCTTATTACATAGAATAAAATTCTAAGGCGTGACTGCGATGACAAATAGAGGACCACTTAAAATAACAGTAAACCTGTAAACAAATCCATCACTCCTAGGTACTTAGATCTGCAAAGTAAATTTAATCATCATCACCAATCATTAATCCTTTCATTGGGCTTAGTCAGCGATCAGCATACTTCAAAAGGCCAACGCCTTCAGAAGAATACTTTGGTGATTCTTCTCCTTGCTGTCTGTTATCATTTGTTGCCAGTATTTTTGTAGATATTCCCGCGCGATTTTTCCTCGACAATTACATTTGGCAAGCCTTATTTTATCCAAAAATATCCGATAGGTTTATCGTTTCTTCATTAAAAAATATTTATTCCACTCCCTTCTCCTGCTCTTCGTCCAACATCTTCGTTAGTTTATCAAGACTTCCATTTGATTCTCATCACTTTTCCTTCAGTAGTGAATTTATAGTGTTACTCATTTCCCCTTCTGTTATTGTCCACGTCGCACTACTGCGGGTAAACGTGCTCCGGGTACTATATGTTTTAATGAGGTGTTTCCTTACAGATTTTTGTTCTGTTATTATGTAATCCTTCCGTTAGAATGTTCTTCTCCTGCGCTATTTCCTTATGGGTTCTACTATAGTCGCTCTTTCCGCTTTCGAAATCACAAAACTGTTCCACTTATACTCCCTATTGATTTCCAGTCAAATACCCGTTTTAATATCTGCTCTTCTGCCACAGATCATAACCTTTGTTTTGTCTTTTTTTATGTATCTGAAGGTGGAGTCTCTTCTTCACTTTCCCCAGGTTAGCAAACAGTTCAGATTCTCTTCTCTTTCCGCCACAAAAGTTATGCCATCGGAAAAAAAGGAAATATACTCTTCTTTCTCCGTTGATTAGTTTTTTTTTTCATTTTTTTTCTTCTCGATGTAAATTTTGAAGATAAAAGGATAGTGTGTATATCCATGCATGCTCCTAAGTTAACCTTTGCTATTCCTTCTTTGTGCTTTCTTTATTCTTAACTACTGTGATTTTTTTCTGTCATAATATTGCGCGCCGTTATAGTAAGAAGTATGCCATTTCAGTGAATACTATTAAACGAGGTTTTCAAATAGGAAAATTCTATGGAATTCCCATTTGTCCCATTTCATTTTCTTCCCGAAAAGTAGCCTAAGTGTGAATATATTTCACTTATACCCCTATTTTCCCAAATCCAAACTAGGTTTTATCGATGTACTCTTTGCGTTCCCTCTTTCTCTATGTGTTTCATGTCATGGTCTTCGATAGATATTTGATAGGCATCAGTTGATAGACATATGTTTCCAAAGTTTTCATATTTATCCTTCTTCTGCGGAAAAGGAAGACTTTTAGACTCTAAATTCATCGGGGATTTTAAAGTACGTCTGAGATAATTTTGTACATCTCTGTTGAATTATTTTCCCTATCATTTGTAAGATGTATGGAATTGATATATATTGTTTGAGTTTTGTATACGTATAGAGCTGCTATATCCAATTCTGTTCTCTTGTCATTGTTGGTGTCGGTTTTTTTTTAGCTTCAATTGGTTTTTAATTGTTACATCCTTCCATGAAAATTTGCTCAGAATAATTTTCCATCTCTTCACTTAACCTTAATTTTCAATTAACTATTTCCATTACTTATGCCAAAAGGTGAAGCAACTTACGCTGATTTGCTTAAAGTGGTTAATCGCAATGTGCAGCTTCAGCCGTTCCATCTACTTAATTGTTTTGCATTCCATCCCCATTTTTCAGGTTTGTACATTTCATTCCTTAGCCTCTCATAAATCAATTATTCTTCCTCAACGCTGATGTTATTCTTCTTCTCTCTCTCGTCATTCAGTTTCATTTCTTCCTACATAATTCACATATTCCTCTTAATAGATTTTCTGCTTTTCAAAACTTTTTTAACTTTGGCCATTTTTCTTACATTTTCTATATGAACATCGTTCTCAAATGTCTCTTCCAAAGCTCTTTGGACGACCAACCTTGGTTGAGTTCCTTTTAATTTGTGTACTTTTTATTCATTTTTCGCCGTTTTTGCAGTTTCTTGAAACTAAGATGCCATTTTATTATCGCTAAGCTATGACCTCTTTCAATATCTGCACCCAAAATGCTTTTGAACTTCCTGAATTTGGTTCCTAAATCTCTGTGCCAATATACATTTATTGATCTTAAATCTTCTCTTTTCCATCGTTTTCCAACCAAAGATTTGCTGCCGGTTGATTTCAAACGGTATTTGCTACTACTAGTTAATGCTGTATGCAGAGTTTTATTAACTTTCTGCTTTATCTTTTCGTGTTCTGTTTTCGTATTTTAAAATGATTTTTCGTCTCGGCTTTTCCCAACCGCCAGTAAGCATATTTTCTTAGCTCTTCTTTCTTAGCCATAAGCTCTTCTCCTCATTTGCTTTTTATTACTTCCGTAATGCTTTCATAGATATCCTTTCAATTCCTCACCTTGTAGGCCCATAATAAGTAAATGTATCACTACGGTGTTTGTGAATGGTTATGAACGTGTTCGTTATACTCGTACTGGAGCAATTCCACACCCATTTCAGTACTCTTCTTGAGTACCGTCCCCACTCCTGCATTTTCGTTCATGCGTTTAAGGCATATGATCTTTTGACTTACGGGCCAAACATTTCCATCTTCGAGTCGTTTTATTTAACTGTTTCCAAACATTGAAATTGGATTTACAATTTGATGAAAAATATTCAAATGCATATTTTTCTCAACCCATTTCACACAGGAGTGCATGTTTGAACAGATTGGTTCTTTTAGTCTTTTCAGAATTCCTTTTCTAGTACAGTTTTGTCGAGGAGTAGCCATTTTGTAGTGATCATTTTCCATCGAGTAGTCTTCACCCGAACCGGACATTTTTGGCTCTAAAAATATCTCCCCAGTTTCCTTAAGAGCCGTGAACGCTACGAGAATACTTCGCTACATGCACGGGAAACTCAAAATTATATTGAGAACGAATCACATTGGCCATTGACATTCTCTCTTGTTAGGCCCTTTTCAACCGGTGCTCCTTCATCCAACCCTCTGCACTGAGCCTCTACTTTGGCCGCCAATCCAGAAAGAAATTCAAATTTCACCCGGAAACAGCCTTAGGACTTCACTTTACTCGGATACATTTGACCAGAGATTAATTAAAATTGGCAATTTTCCACGAAATAATTTTTTTTATATTAATACGACCGGTTTCGATGTGACTACATCATCATCACACAGAAAATAAAATATATAATTAATATAAAAAAATGTATTTTGTGGAAAATTGCCAATTTTAATTAATCATGATATTTCACCATACCACGCCTGAAACGTCTCTTTTTATTGACCAGAGATGTCAATGCCTATTAAAAAGGCGTCAACCTGTTTGATTTATTGGTCTGTGAGAGCCTTTTGTTCATTAAAAGGCCGATAAAGTATCAATTATTAGGAGTCCACATGGTTTTCGGCGTCTTTTGATTGTAAACCTTGCTCGAATTTGCCATTGTTTGCATTCGAATCTTATATTTTGCATTCAAAATGCTTCATTTCGTTATCCGTATTCAGTTTTCATTGGAAAAATTCCTCAATTTACTTGCACACGGGAAGATGTCATCCATTTGTGTAAATACTTATGAGTAAAGATAAGAGAAATACAGCTATTCCACAATTAATTTTATTGACGACCATGGCTTCACTGCTGTGTTGTATCACCAGATGATGACGTCATCAACACTCGTGGCACCGGTAGCATCATCATCAGACGGCATCACCACCTGATGTTACCGCGCGTTGGTGAACCCATGGTCTTCAGTAAATATTAATTGTGGAATTGCTCTGTTTCTGTTATCTGTTTTATTGAGAAATTCCTCCGGGTAACGGTTAAAACAATGTCATACCCCTAAGGGAGTAATAACGCTCTTCTTCGTAAGAAAACTTCCCTTTCACCACTTCCGTTTTTTTATTCTCAGAATTTCTTATTCAAATGCTCCAGTTACACGTTCCGACTCTTTGATCTTCATCTATGAGGAAGGAAAAGGCAAGCCCCGGCTATAATTTTCTGCTCACTGATGCTGCAATTCATTTATTATTAGCGCTGGAATACTACTCTAACGATGCTTAAAGTAAATAATATGAGAAGGGAAAAATATGCGCAGCAAAAAAGGGCTGAAAAAATATATGAAATCTCTCTTCCTCTCTCGGATAGAAAGTGCCAAAGAGGTACGATCTGGTCATGATTTAAGCGCTGTTTGTGCGGTGAAAAAATGAAAGTGAGATCCTGAGAGAAAGTAACTAAGTTGGTTGGTTATCGTGATTCTTTTGAGAAGATAGTACGTGATATACTCTCGCTAAGAAGAAATCTGTTCATTATTTTGGTGGCGTTTAAAACATAAATTAAGAGTTCATTGACTGATTCTCATAAATTAAGCTTGAATTGATAGAACTCTGGTGATATTGATAATTCACATTGATAAACTCGACTGATAACTGAAATATTGCACGGTTATGAGTTCTTGCTGTAGAAGTTAATTGGGGAGGCGATCGACAGCTGAGGTCATTTTAGCCACTAGGCATGGATGGAAATGGAGAAAGGGTGGAGAAACCCGGAGTAGGCATTAGCATACTCTAAACGGAAAGCGCCAAGGTGTCCGCAGATTAACGACCCATCCGGCGGACGGTATACTCACTCAAAGCACGCAAAGCTCTCCACGTAACGATCGGGATATTTTTGAAAATCATCGGCCTCCTCCAGGTTTCGAACCCGGGCCCCCTGGGTGGGAAGCCAGTACAATAGCCACCGCACCATCCAGATCCCCGTTATGGGTTCATCTTCTTTGCTTGAGTTCATCTACATCTACATAATACCCCGCAAGCTGCCGCAAGGGCGTGTGGCGGGGGGGTGTTAGGTCACCAACCAAAATAGGAAAAAAGAAAGACCGCATTCAAAACCAACACACACATGCAAACCCCAATCCACAGCAGTGCACACATTCATAGAAACATCCCATCATTCCACGCGCATGCAAACACACATCCACCTACCTTCACTCCACAACCATGAAAGTACATACGCTTAACTACAACAAACAATTGTACCCCAGGATGCAGCAAGAAATTTATCAGGAACGTGCAAGCTAGATTTTTGTAAGTAGCTAGGCGAAATACCACCACCACAAGAACGTGCTACGTAAAACTCTCTCCTACCCAAGGTGAGGAATCTGGCCCAACGCTGCAGGTAGAAGGAGGGCTCACCCATGGAGAGAGACAAAGGATGGAAGGGGAAATTTAGGGTACCAGAAGCAGAGCAAACAATACTGTAAACAGCACTACATTACTTAATGGCATTCAAATGCGGGCATGCGGGAAGGGTTTTGACACAACACACAGGAGTTGTTCTTAGCCTTTCCCATTGTCCGGGGCTATTAGATAATAAATAATTTGCATTTATATTTATATTTAATAAGAGTTTATGTGTAACCATAGCACAAAATTTATGTGTTACTCTTCAGATGCGATGTGTTAATTCTCCAGCATTTAAGCATAACTTCGTGTTCCTTTAGCATGACCGGATGCCACATCCATTCACCACACGAGTACACACGTGTATCCACAGATAGAGATCCTGCGTTTATTGTCTTCGTGCGTTTTTATGGGTATTTACAGGGTTCGTCCGGAAAATAAGTGTACTGAGCTCAGGAAAAAAATGTATTACACTTTTACATATCTTAACCTAATATTCCTCAAAATAGGACCCTTGTGAGTCGATACACTTGTTCCAGCGGCGTTCCCATTCCTGGAACGCTCCTGTGAAGGCATCATCGGGAACCTCTCGAAGACACGTCGTTACGGCCTCTTTGACGGCGTCCAAAGTCCCGTATCGCGTTCCCTTCAAACTCCTCTTTATCTTCGGGAACAGAAAGAAGTCAGATGGTGCCAAGTCCGGGCTGTAGGGCGGGTGCAGCAGCGTTGCCATGCCGTGCTTGGCCAAGAAGTCCGACACGACAAGCGCGGTGTGAGACGGCGCATTGCCGTGATGCAGCCGCCAGATGTTTTTGATCGCTGGCCGGACCCGGGCGACTCGTTTTCGAAGCCTATTGGGCGGCTCTTCGGAGCACTTGGACGTAAAATGCAGCATTTACAGTTTGTCGTTCAGGTACAAATTCGTAGTGGTCGACTCCCCTTTTGTCAAAAAAGACAATGAGCATCGCCTTGATCCGAGATTTGCTCATGCGAGCTTTCTTTTGACGGGGTGATGATGGGGTGTGCCACTCCGCACTTTGTCTCTTCGACTCCGGGTCGCACTCGAAGACCCACGTCTCGTCACCCGAAACAACGTTCTCTAAAAAATGTGGATCATTTTTGCAGTGATCCGCAAGTTGTGTCGCGATTTCCAAACGATTGAGTCTTTGATCATCACTGAGCACTTTCGGGCACCAACTTTGCACAAAATTTTTCGTATCTGTAATTGGTCCCTAATAATCTCATGCACTATTGTTTTTGGCACATTACACTGCTCTGCTATCATCCGAACACTAAGACCACGATCAGAGTTCAGTACATCGCGAACTTTTCGCACATTTTCGTCGGTGTGTGTCGTTGATGGGCGTCCAGGCCGTGGTTCGTCGTCAACCTCCTCTCTGCCCTCCACGAACATCTTGTGCCACAGAAAGATCATGTTTCTGGACATGGCTGACTCCCCGTAAGCGTGGTTAATCATACCGACAGTTTCGGTAGACGATTCCCCAAGCTTTACCGCACATTTGATGGAATAACGCTGCTGCAAAAACTTCGGCATCGCATTCCGTGACGTGGGTCGAGCGTGAAGGTTCGCGTTAACAGAGCTCCTCACTACACCACAGTTCAGAGCCGACTGCCTTTTTCAGCGTCGCTTGCCAACATACCCCCCTCCAATCGCAGCCCGTCAGAGCGGTGCTGGGCGCGCCTGGAGCGGCGGGAAAAAATCAGTACACTTATTTTCCGGAAGAACCCAGTACAATAGGTAATAAAGTGCCTCCATACCACCTAGTAGGAAATCTAAATACGTTAAATAATGCATATTAGTAGTGCTGGCAGACAGAATGTTTAGTGGATGGTTAAAAGGGGCATAGAAGGATAGGAGTGATAAGTTCCTAGGCCCATACTAGACCTATCTTTGATCGGAATGCACTAGTACAAGTTCTTAGATAGCGGTGCCTAAGATTCCAGACTTGGATACAAGTAGCACCATGCAAGAAATAAGTTGCATTTCCAGAGATAACCAGTCCGAATGATTTGTGTTATTATGATTACAGAATAAATGTTAGTTTTCATTTGATAATGAACAATTCCAGTACTAGGCTAATGATGAATTATTGATTCAGAGATATCACTTTTAGTGATCTCCAGCGTAGGACTCCAGGAGTGTTATATTTCCTATCAAAACAGGTCATATATGTATTCTAAGTGAGTTTATATGAGCAATACGCAGTATTGGTTAAAGCATCACACTTTTATGATTGACTGGATTCGATATTATGTGCCAGGAAGTAAAACTTTGTGTTTTGGTCGAAATAAATGCGTTCTATTGAGCAGTAACGTTTTCATCTTTTCTCAGGCTGACTAGATATTAGATGCGTTTTATTAAAAACAAAATAAACACTCTGCTCCAGTTGGAGAAAACCTAAGAGTGGACGTCCTCTCTCATGAAGTGTTTGGATGAGAGAGCGTAATAGGTGAGATTTGGTAACTCTCTCTCACCCGCGCGCTCGGGTCAAGGTGTGGGTAACGTGGACAAAGTCAAGGACGCTCAGCAAGATAATGGAGGCACTCGTTTTCGCATAGCACTAGATGCTGCTACGAAAATATGTGATATTGCCTTCGATAATCCATATAGGAAAATATGGGAAAGCATTTTGTAGCTTAATATGTTTATGCCCACCAGTTTTCCAATCATCCAAGCAATCGAAGCAAGCTCGGACGAAGTCACGTGGCAATGCAAAAAAATCAAGCCTGTCTGATTTCGTGCTAAATCACAATTTTGCAGAAACAAACGTTAAACCGGTGAATGCTGTGCCAGAAGTCACGGTCAAAGTCACAAATTCCGTCGTAACAAATCACATATTGTGTTCCTGACTTCGAGAATATCGTCGGAAATAAATTTCTCGTTGCCCTTGAAAATGTACGTCGTTTCTTTTCGGTGAAAATATTTTTCTAAATAATGCCTTTGAGCTTCCTCCAAATATACTCTCTCTTAAGTTTAATGTGAAGTTTTTCCTTACGATTTAACAGTAGAATTCACTTAATATGGTTAAGGAACACATTTAGGAAATAAAGAAATACTTTTTAAAATCGCAACAGTGCTGATTTAGAACGTTTTCAACAGTTAAGATCTCTCGGAACTCGTCTAATTTGATATGTTTACTTAAGGTTCCTGCCGAACCGAAATAGGTTTTTTTTATTAGGATCCGAGAACCAAATATTTTAAAATATCATCAGAGACCAATGAGGCATTTAAACTCTTGGGCTCTGCGTTGGTTGCTAGCTTCACAATAAATTTACTTACTGTTCGACTTACGGACTTGAAATGCTAACTGTTAGCCGCCATCGTGATAATTTATTCACCTGCCGTTAACCGGTGACAATTAAACAGGTCAATAAAATATAAAAAATTATATATCCCATACACAAACTCCAGTTGCACGATTTGTCCGTTTGCTCGTACGTATTCCGTAGGTATTATTTCTGAGACTTATTGGAATTTTAAATACCACTTTGCTCTCTTCGCCACAATGATCTATTCTTCTGGAAAAGTATATGAAGTATTCTTCTAAAATCAATCCCGGGTAATAAATTTTTCTTTTCCATCATGGGTTTCATCCTTTTTGCATGGTTTTCGTGTCTACTTTCATAAAGAGTCAGTCACCGTATCCCGGTTATTACTGTCTAGTTGGGAAAACACCATTTTATATAGGATATAGTTAAATATTGTGCAAGAATGACTTCGAGTGCGTCGTATTAGATTTATGATCTGTATCGTGAATTATTACCTGCACCTGGGAGGCTTGGTAGATGTGAGTATTCTCAAAACAATGACGATTGTGTGGGGAAAGAGTGAGAGAAGACAAGCCAGAAAGAAATCGAATGTAACAGCAATGTTAGCATCAAATTAATTCCGTGCTTCAAGTGTTTGATAATCCCAAACAATTTTCTGGAGCCGATTAAAACAAATAATATCATGGAAGGCGTTTTGGGAGCGGGTTCATGCCCTCTCCCCTAAATCCAGCACTACCCAATTCTACTCATGAAAATAACTCTCTTTTCCATATCCCTTCTGTACTAGGACTATATATTTTGGCTATGTGCAGTCACTTCTCCATTATGGGGCTCCCTTTTGGGGCTCCTCTATCTTCCTTCCAAAATTATTTAAAATGCAAAAAAAGATTATTCGCATAATAACTAATTCTAATAATAGAGCTCCCAGTAAACCTATTTTTGAAAAACTAGAAATCTTACCTCTTCCTTGTCTATACATTCTTGAAACAGTGTCTCTTATTAAAAAAAATCAAGACATGTTTATTAAAAACTGTGACCTTCATAGTCATAATACGAGAAGCCAAAATGCATTCCATGTAAGTCAGCACAGAGTAAATAAAACGATTAAAGGGATAGATCATCAGGGAATACTTACGTACAATAAATTGCCTACTTATATTAAAAATATCAAAAGTTCCTTTAAATTTAATTGTGCCGCGAAAAAACTACTTTCATGTAAATTATTTTATAGTGTAGATGATTTTCTAATGAATACCATTTCAAATGTATAACTGAAATGTGTTAATTCCAAAAAGTTGTAAATTGTATGTATTGTACTTGCATATTGTTTTGATTTTGCATAATGTTTTTTCTTACTGAAATGAAGTGTAAAACATGTTTTGACAAAGACATGCATAATTCTATGCTTATGGTGAATGAATAAATTACAATTACAATTACAATTACTCTGGGTTTTTTAAAACACAGGCTAGTATTTTCTCGGAGAGAACTCATGTCTTTCGCTAGAACTTAAAAATTCAGGGTCCTAGTTGAAGGATGCACGTACATGTTGGGACGGAGATAGTTTATATTTCAGCTTTGTTGTATTCGTAAGCCACCACATTGGAGGAGTAGAAGTTATGGCAGTAGCCAAGTTTTCTTGTAGGTTTTTGCTCTCTTTCCGTTCTGAAATTGAGCTTAGGTCATTAGGGATACAACTCATAGGAGAAAATAGCCATGCTATACCACAACCATGCAACCACGTCCCAGCGAGATTCCAACTGCAAATTGGGTGGTCATCAATTCATTGCCGATATCTTAAACTACATACGAATTTACAGTTGTCTCCCTCGTGTTTTTCCAAGCTCGTCATCCGATTCACAGGGTAGGATGGTTTCAATCTCGACCTTGTACGTGGAGAAAGCACATGCGTGGAAGCTAAAAAAAATTACAATGTAATGGCCGTGGTAATCAAGCGTTTTCGCCGCAAATTTCTTTTAAGCTAGGGAGTGGCAGCCGGTTAAATGGAAAAAAAATGTTCATCTTACCAATGCTCCAGGCAGCAGGCATTCAATGATGGTAGGTAAGAGCGGATTACTGTGGCACTGTTTTCATGTCTTCGAGTCATTTTCGGATATTCTTTATAAATTTCACCTTAGGCGGAGAAAGTGGGGGGGTCGGCCTGATTAGGTCAATGATTCACAGGGCGGTAGGTTACCGGTCTTCGAATCGAAGTCTTCGAAGTGAACTCTACATAAATCTGCATAAGTCTTAGATTTTAAAGCCACTTTGTTTGGTTTAGTAGAGAGAGTCTGCAGATCAGTTATGGAAAAAAATTTCGAAGGAGCAGAATGCAAGTGAATGAGAAAATAAAGATAATTATTACAGATAAGTCTCCATTGTTTAAAATATTAGCAAAACGCCAAATTCATTTTTTTTCCGTTTTGAATTATCCTGTGTTCTTCTAGCTTTGTTGTGGAAAAGAATTACGTGAGATGAAAACAATACCGTGAAATCGGTCGGGCCTGCTGCCTACCTCACTCACGTACCATAACGGTTTGCTTATAAATGTCTTTTCCAAAATTTTCACCGTGTAATCCGTTCCTTTCTCTTGGCCTCCTGGTGTTTCTCAGAGGGAGATTTGGCGTACGAAAATAGCACACCATGAGTGATACTTAGCGTTCCCAGAGGAGAAATTCGGAATCAAACCTGGGGCTATCGGCTCAGGAACCTCTGATAGGTGACCCAGCACTCTTCTACCAGCTGGTTACCACGCTCCTCTCTGGAGAAAATGCCATAGAACTTTAATGCTACCGTATGACGTTAGGTCTACGAACATTGAAATGTCACATCATTTATTGCACATCTGAGTCATGAGTGGGAGGTCAACATTAGGAATGTATTGGGAAAACTATGATTTCTTGGCAAAAATAATTTGTAAATTTTCTATAATCGGATCTAGCCTCGCACTTTTAAATCCAGATCTCGCGTAGTTTCTATTAGAACTCACTGCGCGATCCCTGAGGAGACCGTTAGTATTTACCGGGAAATATCACTCTGTAATCCATTTAATGTCTTAATTTTGTGGAAAACTGGTTAGAATTGAGTCTGATAAAATAAAGACTACTATATATTTTATTCTCAGGCAAACGAGGAAAGGGCAGGAACAGGATAGGGATGTTGGATGGGATGAAGGGAGGAAGGAAGTACACAGAGATGAAGAGGGACCTGATGAGAGTAGGTTGCTGGATTGGGTTTTGTTTGGAGTTACAATATATTTATTTGATAGTTGTGTCCATCCAAAAACCTACCTTAACCGGTAGATTACCTAATAATATAATATATATTTTATCAATATCATTTGATATCTCTTCCTTAAACCCTAACTGAAATGTATTTGGAAAGAGCATACGATAATTGGTCCCAATTCTTTTATGCATGTTTGAAATTTTATCTAGTAGTAAGCAGACATTGAATACACATGACCTACTCCCCATATTTACGAAAAAATATTATCACGGTATGTTACATCAAAGTCATATTTCGCGTGCGTGCAAGCATTGTCCATCTTTCCACACTGTACGCCGTGAACCTCGAAACGCCAGTGCTTCAACCTGTCTGAGAAATGAAATGAGTCGTATTCCGTTATAAACTCAATCTATCTTACCCTCAAATCCTCTACCAGGACTCCGAGATTGAGGATTTTATATCCTCCGTTCTCCGCTCGTACAGTATCCTCCTTAAACGGTAGTCCAGGGGTAGAGCGTTGGACTATTGACCGGAGGGCCAGGGTTCGATTCCCGGGAAAGCCTCTCTGGGTACCTTCATATCCACTCAAGCGATGTAATTTTTCGGGTACCAGATATTCCTGGGGGACAATAACCGGCTTAGGGAAAGGAACTGGCTCCCCTACCCTGAGGTATGAATTTCACACGCCGTCGGGCTTAATAATGGATGAACTCTACCATCATCTACCAAAACGACCTTTGGGTTGATAACTGTGTTTATGGTTTTTCTATAACATCGTAAATGGTAATGAACGAAATTAAAACAGTGATAATTTTTTCAATCCATTTTGATTGGGAAAGAGGGCGAAAATATGAATGAATTTTACATTCAATCATAATTCACTAACGAGATTATAACAAGAGTTCAATGAATGAGAGGAATTCTTCGTCCTATATGGGGATTGTTGGCACTCAGTATAACATGTATTTTTAGTGATTCATTCTCTCATTGCAAACGGGGTTAGTTTCTCCCATTGAGCAGGTAAAGAGACGGCAGATATATACTAAAGGATTTTATGATATTATTTTAGCTACTTTCTTTATTTTAGCTTTTTATTTTAGCTATAATCTTTCTATTATTTAGCATTGCCTATTATATTTCATGATTTACAACATATGTTTCCATTGAAACTTATACAATGTTATTTAATCGCTACGATTATTTTATCATCACTTGACTTTCATCTATGACTCTATGATTTCATCTATATTTTCGGTAAAATTATTATGTTTCAAATTTAGAACCCGCTGCAGAAAATCTGCCCGCTCTTCCTGAGGAAGAGTCATTACATTTCGAAACTTCACTCGTTTCAGGTAATAAACGGCCGCACAGCTCACGCTTAAATTTATTACGGTAGCTACTCGCGATTATCTGTTTTTTTGGGAGGGTTGGCGGCTGGGGTCAAGATGTGTCTAGGAACGCCATTCAGTGAAATAACATCCGCGATTGTCGCGAAATCATAGCTCAATGTCCTCACCGTTGGAAAAGTTGGAGTGTCCCTCGTGAGAGAGCAGCTGCTCTCGAGTCTCGATTGCGCCCTCCATTGCGTCGGAAGTGTCACACTAGAATGGAGACGTGCCACCATCCGAAACGGAATGACACAAAAAGTGGACCACCACGCATTCAGACGTTCCTTCCTCGAGTCATTTCGAAAATCTCCAGCCATTGTGCCATGGTCCGGGAAATGGTCCACTGTCGAAGAGGTAAATGTCATTTACCTTTCCACAACCGCTCTTGTAGCTTCTGTGATATTTTTTTAATTGATCCATTCAACTAGCCAATACATCACGTCCGTAGTAGTAACGTTATATAATCACGATAATTGCCGGAGAAAAATCTATGTGTTTAATTATAGCGCGACAGAGAAAAGTGAATGTTTGTCTAAGTTAGATGAAAAGACAGTGTGCTTGCTCCTCACCACCTTAATGTGTGGAAGGCAAACTTGAGCATACCAAAATTAACACATATGCATATCCATTATGATAAGTTACAATTACTCCATGTATTTCTATATTTCATTTATATAACCGCTTATGGCGTCGGCACCGCACCTTCGGGAATAATTTAGGTAATTTTTGTGAACAATTTAACTTTTGTCAAGGTAAAACTTCCAACAAATTAAGCCATGACCATTGCACACGGTCATCAAGATTTACTTATCACAGCGCAAAAACATGATCGGTTGAATAAATGATGTGCGGAAATTAACCGAGTAATTTTAATTTATTATTAAAAAAAATTTAACTCATTATACGCGTGAAAATTCTTATATTGATATATGTCAATTGAATTCGGTGCCTATGGCTGCTGAAAGACTGTATGCGTTCAAATTAAGACGGAGTTTGTGTGTAAATAGTGGATTATGAAATAGAAAAACTGCTCTTTGACTGAAAAGTAGGTAAGCGTTGGGAGTGGAAGTAGTGGAGCGAAAAAGTTACGGATGAGTGTGGTCGAAGGAAATGTCATGACGAGGAATTAGAGAAGTCACGGGAACACAAGAGCATATGGGATGCAGTTTGTGATGTGACAGTGGCGTATAAAGAATAAAAGAGTGGGGCAATATGGAAGATATTAAACAAAGGAGTAAAGTCCCTACAATAAACGTATGGGTATTTTGACTTAGTTGGCCTAGAATGGGAGCAGCGTGGTATATGCGAGGAAATATTGTAAACTTTTAATTCTTACTAAAAAATAATCGAGATAGAAACTTATTTTTTGTCCATCATTCTTAAAAATTCTCTAAATGATCATCAACCTGAGTTATACGATGTCTCCCAGCGTTGCTTGACCTTTCGAAGGCCTTCATTAAAGAGCAAAGTCGACTGGGTCGAAATCCTTTGTGCCACCTCATAAATGACGTCATTTGTGTTGTCAAATCTTCTCCAGTCCCGCAAAGGTTTTTTTTATTCTGGGAATAAGAAAAAGGCACTTGAGGTAAGATCGGGGGAATAGGGTTGGATGTTGCAAAATTTCAAAGCTACGTTGATTGCCGGTCGCCCCGTGGTCGCATTTGCAGATCTGCGACTTGAGTGCTTCTCAAAAGGAGCCAGTTGTCGTGGGACACTGACAGCGTGCTGACACCTTTAACATGAACAGTTCTTCGTGAATGATTTTCCACACTGGCGTAACTAAGATCAGCCTCATTCATGATAATTTGGTTGGTTGCTTTTCGGTCTAATAGGATTAAGTCCTCCACTTTCTTCACGCTGGCAGCATCGACCGTGAGTGATGGTCTTCCACTTCTTGAATCGTCCGTGAGGGACATGTGGCCACTTTGAATTTTTTTCCACCTCCCAATTGTGGCATATGACGGGCTATAATTTCCCTGAACAGCCATCGTTTCTTCGTGGATCTACCGGGCACTAACGTTTCAAATGAAGGAACTTATCACACTGCGGACCACTATCTTCTACCTACTGCGAGTTAATTCAATCTTGGGCTTTCTGAAACAAAATAAATCAATATTAGAAGTTTTCATTTACAACCTTATGTGAAATGAGAAGCAATTAACGTTCTGCATAAATTTTATCGAGAACTCTCAGTTATTTATCAAAAATAATTACGTTAAAACCCCATGTCTTATTATTAATAAGACTTAAGTCTTATTGTTAATGTCTTATAAGTTATATAAGACTAAGTATTAACTGAGTTGAAGTTATTGTATGATAAACCTAACCACCGCGATTGTTTGTATAGTAAAAATGGCAAATAGGAAAAGAAAGGAACCAGGAAAAAAAGAGGTGGTGCACTGGCATTAGCTTGAACCTCTTACTATAATGAGTGGGTACAATGTGGATGCTAAGTAAGCCTGTTTAATGGGTGATATAATATTTGGACGGTCTATATTATATATTTAATGATTAAAAAATAATCTATCTCAGTTAAGTTCTGTTAGAATTGAGAAGATTATATTTGTGATTATTATTCGAAGTTCTAATTTTTTCATTCCGCATGGTCAGAGATTCAACTCGAGAAAAATGTTTTGAATATCGTATAAATTATTGCATCGTATAAATGTTACTTGTAGTTACTACTTTACGCCACACGTCATTCAATTTTTCGCCGTAATCTTTTTCGCCCATATCTCGGTAAATCATTGGTAAGTATATAGGTACATAAATCAGTGAACTAGATGTGTTTGCGTATGTCCATATGTTTTAATTGAAGGAAGAAATTTCTGTTAGTTGTTTTTGGTTTTCGTTCAGCCTATTTACAAAAAGGTTTTTCTTCCTAAAAGCGGTTGTCCATGTTCCAATAGAACGTACGCTGTAAGATTTATTTATTCTAGAGATTCATAAAATGTCACAGTTATCATGCGTTCGTACCAAAAAAAATTACCAGAAATGACCACCCTCTTTCACAATCTTTTGAATGAAGTCTAATAGTTGTTATCTTATCTAGTTGGCCCATCTGGATCCTTAATATACAAGGCATCTTTTGCAAAGCAGTTCGTTTCTGGTAATTTTTTTCTAATATTCATTAATAATCCTAGTTAGAAGTGTTTCGGTCTCAGTCGATTTTTGATGAAATTTTGGATTCTGTACTGTCACAATTCTTAACCGCGCTAAACAGAATACTAAGTCACCTAGCTTTCCGCCCTCTACCTTACTTACTCAGTATTCTTTCCTCTTTCAATCGTGGTTAATCCATTGTCTCTCCTACTTTCTCCCAATTTCTTCAAATAACTTTCTCGCTGTCCCTATCATGCCTACCCCGCTCGCTTATCCATTTAGCTTGGTTTGTTTTCCTTACGGTATATTTTGCACTCTTTATTATTCCTCACATAGACTCTCCACAAGCTTCCAATTAACGCGTTTCCTCTAACCTAACATCAACCACTGAGCTTCCAGGAAAATAAAAACCAACTCTGTGTAATAATATTTTTTTAAATCTTTTCCTACACATATACCAAATAATCTTGTTGCCAACGTTCTCCTATTTGTAAAAACTTCTTTTCTTAACGCGGTTCTTCTTTTAATTTTCATTATAATCTAAAAAACTTCAAAGTATTTTAGATGTAAATAGACACCCCCACTAATCTATGCTCTCCAATTTAAATGTTTGAGTCTACCAGCTAATTTTATGATCGCCATAACCTTTGTGCGTCATGGATTCTCATGTTTTCTATTTCACACTAGTTCTGTAAGTAGTGGTTGGCATCCTGTGGCTCTCTTACTAACTAAATCTAGTTAATACGCAAATGTTACGGGAATAATAATTTATTACTTGTTTTCATTCCTGCTTGTAGCATATTATAAATCCCCCTCTGAAGCCTTCTTCCATGCCTAAAAATTTTATATCACTCACCATTTACCAATCTCTCACCATTTCACCCCCGTAAAATTTAAAAGTCCTGGGCCAAACTGAACAATCCTGTTTTTATCCCCCCCCCCGTCTATCACCTTTCCTCCCTAGTCTGATACCTTTGCCGAGACATTCACAGGTTTCTGAGAATTCACACAACCATCTAGTGTGTCCATATATTTTTCATCACATTCATTTAATGTTTATAAAATACTATCGAATATGTGTTCGAAATCATCAAAGCGAAGAAGTATATCCTGATTTTAATCTATCCTTCGTTCTTTCAGTAATCCCATAATGTAGCATAACCCTTCCCTTTCTAACTCCATACTACTTCACTTCTTATCGTAAGTAATCATTTTCCCTTGTGCCCATCACTTTTTTGGTGAACGTTTATGCTAATAATCCATTAAGCAAAATTAAACGTATGGTCGTGTGTTCTTCACATACTCTTGGTTATTATTTTACGAATGTAATCAATGTTTATATCATGTAATCAATTTTTATGTCATGTAATAAATTTTTATGCTAATAATCCATTAAGCAAAATTAAACGTATGGTCGTGTGTTCTTCACATACTCTTGGTTATTCTTTTACGAATGTAATCAATGTAATTTTAATACACTTTTTTACTCCTTCATATTCATTAATAAATAATTGGAAAGATATAGTGTTTATTAGATGTGTACTTTATAGATTAAAAATTATAATGGATTATATGTGCATATTTTACATCTAGTTTTCCAAGCTCGAGTAGTCTTGCCCATATAAGAACGTGTGTTATTAAATGTTGTTCCATATCAAATCTCCTGAGCAAGTCGAGCAGAACGTCCAAAGAAGGGAGCTTTCTATTTAAACGAGAAGTGTTTTCTCACAAGTTGAACTAATTCCCGTAACTGCACACAGCAAATATAAATTTTAATGCATTTCCGAGAGCAGAATGCAACTCTGTGAAAAAAGGGAAGTAGGTACTTTCAGAAGCAGTACAACAGGTTAAATAGCTTTCTCCTTCGCTGGCGTGAAACAAATTGTCTACCTCTTGAACAAACTAGTTGTAGGCCAATAAAGATAACTGGTAGATTAATTTCAGATATACAGCCCTGTAAATGTCATTTAGTACTTAACAAATGCTCAAGGCAACGGAGAAAATGACAGCATTTTTTTAAATTCACTAATTGTTTTCAAATTATTTTGGAGAAACTAAAACGTGAGGACGATTTTCCTCAAAAATATTTTATGAGGTAGTCACTAATACTATATATCTCATGTAAAACTTAAAATTGTTAGTTGGAATTTAATTTGCGTGTTTATGATGCTTTCGGTTTGATTATAAGCTGTTTTAATTAGATACGTAGCTCAAGCTAAAGGATTGGCATTCAACAAAATATAACTACTGAGGAACTTAAAATGATGAAAGCGTTGATCTTAAGTTAATTTGGCACTAGTGTTTGAAGTAATTATTTATCTCGGTAAAATGTGCAAGTAGGGTCAGATATTAATGAGTTTCTCAACCATTCCTCGCGGAATTATTTAAATTGATTTACGATTACCATTAAATTAATACGATTTACGATTTTAACTTCCCTCGATTGAAATAATCGAGGGAAGGTACAAATGTCTCCCGTAAGGCTAATGAATTTCAATAGAATCACGAGCGGCAATGCGACAGTAGGCGACACGCAGGAAATGAGGTTCAAATCAGAGAAAGTTACTGTAATTGTGAGTATTAAAAAAACAGCGATATTTTCCATGAATTTTTTAGGGAATGCAACAAAGTGGAGTAAAATAGAGACTTGCCTTGTGGCTCACGGAGAGATGATGACCTTTGGGGGTGAAATGAGGAAGTGGATTTATGTCGCCCATGTGCACAGAGGGGACCAATCTCCTCCCATTAAGCTTAAAAAATATGCTATGGAAGTTATCTCATTTGCACCGTCTCCCGCCGGGATAACTTTCGCAAGCATGGATTTAGGTGATATTCTCTTTGATTAATGAAAATATGGCAACAAGTAGAAATATTCGAGGTCTTCTTTATCATGAAATTCCGTAATACTGAAATCTGAATAAAGGCATGGTTTACGAAAAATGTGATGTTATTTTGTTGAAAATTAATTCAATTAATTTATAGTGTGCTTGAAATCGTACAGAAGCATGTTGTTTTATTTAATGTGATAATCATTTCGATCCCTCAGTTTTATGTCGAGCATGCACAAAAATTAGATTCCTTCTTGTTAATGCTCTGCCGTCAAGGTAAGTAGCTAGTCATTATTTGAGAGGATATATTTAGTATATAATGCAGAAAACATATGAATTTTCTATTTGAATGAGAGAAAATAACTTACGGGGTTTGCATTGCATTTAAACCACTTCCAGAGTTTGTATCATAACTCTTTCACTGTCATAGGTATTGTGTTCAAATACTGTATCTTTTTATCACAATCAGAGTTATTTATTCGTGTTGACATTTATCATGAGAAGTACATTAAATATTCGATCAACATTCAATGTCATGAGAACCTGCCGCAAAAACGTTTACCCATCAGAGAAGGTCAAAAAATGACGGGTATTCTTCATACTGCTTATTGGTTGGGAAACATCGCCGGAAATTGTACGGCACTGGAAAACCATAATTAATATTCACAGAAAAAGAATTGGATTCACCTACTCCTAAATCGTGTTGTACGTTTTATTACAGGCATGCAGGTAATGTGTTCCATTTTCACGGGCCGGTTACAATAGATCATTCTAATCGAATGAAAAATGTAATTTTTCATAAAATAAGTGCTTTAGATACAAAACGTTAATGTATCCTTATGAACATATTTTATTGAAGTCTTGTCCAAAAGTTATATTTCAAGTATACGTATTCCAACCTAACTGGAGATCAAAGTATTCTAGCAACTAATGCTTAGGTACAGACCTTTTCATTAGTACGTGTACAGTAAAAATTCCTAGTATAACTTCTGCAATTGCACATCTGATTGAAATGACTCGTAAAACACCTCGATGCCGACCCACACTGCTGTTTTTTAAGCCATTGTATGAAGCATGTGCAGTCAATAAGAAAAGTGCACGTGGTGTCTCCGCTCCGTTTATGGGAATGCGTATCTAAACCTCAAGCGTATTCAAACCATTGCCTAGTGAAGAAGATGGAGGAAAAGAGAAAACGATGAGCAAGAAAAACAGTGTTGAGGAACTAAGCATGGAAAGCAATGTTTAAAAACGCAAATGGAATGGAATTAAAATCTTTCGAACTCTTTAAAAAATATTAACACTCCAGAATGAAAATGAGGATATCTTCTGTGAGCGTACTAAATCTAATATCTAAAATACTAAATCACAGAGTGATGCCGACTTCGCGCCGGAACTCCGAGTTTTGAGACTTCGTGCACAGAAGTCCCGTCGTGGTAACGGTAGACAGTGAACGACTCCACGAATTTTTCGGTACACCCAAATGAGCACTGCCTTAAAGCCTAAATGAATTTATAATTATTAATGGAGGTTGCTATGAAAAGTTACAGTTAAACACATGGTCTGTGAAATTTTCTGTGTGCCAGACTATTTTGTTAATTTTCAGGAGGAATATACTATTAACATGACTATAAAATAATGGGCCTGAAACGTTGAAATTTAAATTACAGTCGATGGATGGCGTACCCATGTATCAGCCATATATAGTATGTTCTCTAAAGTTCTCTTAAAGCTCTGTCTTCAGGACACGGGCCTAACTATCATGAGAGCTTTTAAACACCCTTTCTCAGAGACGGAATTTCAAACCCCCGTCTCTCCATTTAGATAGCTGATTTCCCTCCAGAACAGTTAACCTATGATATAATTGTTTCGCCTACCAGAATTCAGTAAGAAATACCAAACAGTAATATTTCACAAATTTGAAAATTTAAGTCTTTTAAGAGCATAATTCACACCGAGTCTTTGAAGAGAGATCTGAAAAAAATGATTCGGTGAATAGTAAAAAAAATATGACTATGCATAGAAGTACTACGAAAAAATAAAACTAAAGGGTTTAGTAAAATAAATTGAAAAATGCGAGCCAAAAATGCAAAAGGTGTTGTTTTATGATTCGTATCATCAGTCCGATTTCGTGGGCCGGATTGAGATTTGAGAGGCCAGAGAGGCTGTTATTATAGTGTCAAATAAATTGTGAAAAATATCTTAAAGCATTTTCTCTAATTAGCTATTTTGCCGTATATCGATGAATAATATTTTAATTAATGTTTAGTACACGAATAAGTGAAATTTCCCGATAATAATCCTGTTCTAATTTATGCACACGTTATTCTTACGATATGGGATGTATCAGCGAACATACATCTTACTTATGGAATATTTTTTTTGAAAATTTTCTAAATACGGAGATATAATTGAAATTCTTATGTACAAATATAAACGTATTCAGATATCTAAAAAAAACTTGACATGTTTGTCAAATCATTAATTACTTTTGCTACCACTGTTTAAGAAACATTTTCTGAACAGGAAAAGAAGGGCACTAACAAGCGGTAGCTGTAGTACGAAGATCACATTTTTTATGAAATCAACCGTGGTAATTTCTTACTTCACTTTGGTGTGTCACAAATAAATCTAAGGTGGGGGTATTTCTAGTAATCTAACTTTTGACAAGCATCCATCTGCTCAGTTACCCTGTACCTAATTTGATATATCTATTTGAATCTTAAGATGAATGAAACATCTGATTTCCTGATTATAAGTTGTACATCAAAAATTAAATACAATTATACTATTTTCTAGGAAAATTGTCTTGGAAGGGCCAATGTAAAACAGCTGATCGTTCAATGCAATGATTCCAAGACAACATTATTTTTCGACGATGTCGAATGAGTTCCCTTTCCCTTAGAAAATCGAAAGAGAGCTATGTTTATAAATATAAATGCTTTGTAAACAACATTTCATGAATAGCAATAACCTCAATGAAAAGTTTACAATTGTGCACAGCATAATTTAATTCCTTGTCTCAAAAAGATTTTGGAAATCATAAAAATTTGAGTAACAGTCTAAAATACAGACTTCCGCGTTAGCCATAACTATCTGTACGGTCAATGTTCCGAATCCTGTACCTCGCTATCCCATTAAGAAGGGTGAATTCACCTCAAACCTCTTGCTGAGGTGCCTTTATATTTGAGAGAATCCACATGACTAAACGACCTTCAAATTCCTGTGAAACTGCAAAACCCCCTGGGCCTGCTATCTTCTGCACGTCTGTCTTCGCCCCCCTTCTTCACTGTGCATTGGTATAATTTACCAAGGCCTCTGAATATCCTGTCCGGATCTCTGATTAACTCTGCACGTAACAACATCTCCTTACTTCAATATAATTTTTCTTCTGATATTTCCACTCTACCGCTGCATACACGCCAAAAATAATTTTTACATGCCCTATTCGGTGTCACATATACCGAAAGAGCCAAAGAGGCCGGCACATAGCGTCTCAGGGGCCTCGCAACAACAATAAGAATGATATTGAATTGATTCTATTTTGAAAGGAAGCTAAAATGAAGCTTCTTTCGTTCGTTTCCAAATGAAGGAATATAGAAATTTTATTCTCTTACCAATTAAAAATGTTGCGTATACAATTCTAGACATCCGGCTGCATTATTTATTTATATATTTTAATACATCATTCACATTCAGCAGTTGCGCCAATTTACTGTGAAAAATATAATGAAAACATGGAAGAGGACAAAATTCAATAACAACGCAACAATAAACAAAGAGAATCGAACATGGACAGGGGAAATATTTAATTTGTTGGCAGGTGGGATAAAGCTTGGCTGGTGAAATTGTCACATGACAAATAAAAAGGATCGACAGTGTGAGGGGATGAATTTAGAAGGGAGGAGAGGCGAAATAAAGGTGAGCGCTGAGTGAGAGATAACCTAGGAATAGGAAGATGGATTAGGGGGTGGGTGCGGGTGGATCGAGGTGGTATCCTGGAGTTGTATCCAAGAGAGAGTTGTTGGTGGTATCCAAGAGAGAGAGCAGTGCAGGGCAATCAACAGTCGAGTTTAGAGTGTTATGGAGGAGTTTAAAATCAGCTTGAAGTCTGTGGTTTTGGGAGCTAGAAATAGATAAAGAAGACAGAACAGCATTTGAGGACATACAGGGTTCGTCCGGAAAATAAGTGTACTGAGTTCAGGAAAAAAAATGTATTACACTTTTACATATCTTAACCTAATATTCCTCAAAATAGGACCCTTGTGAGTCGATACACTTGTTCCAGCGGCGTTCCCATTCCTGGAACGCTCCCGCGAAGGCATCATCGGGAACCTCTCGAAGACACGTCGTTACGGCCTTTTTGACGGCGTCCAAAGTCTCGTATCGCGTTCCTTTCAAACTCCTCTTTATCTTCGGGAACAGAAAGAAGTCCGGTGGTGCCAAGTCCGGGCTGTAGGGCGGGTGCGGCAGCGTTGCCACGCCGTGCTTGGTCAAGAAGTCCGACACGACAAGCGCGGTGTGAGACGGCGCATTGTCGTGATGCAGCCGCCAGATGTTTTTGATCGCTGGCCGGACCCGGGCGACTCGTTTTCGAAGCCTATCGAGCACTTGGACGTAAAATGCAGCATTTACAGTTTGTCGTTCAGGTACAAATTTGCAGTGGACGACTCCCCTTTTGTCAAAGAAGACAATGAGCATCATAAACTTTTTTCCCGACGAACCCTGTACTGCGGAAATGTGGGACACGGTTTACAGTTTTTTTATTAGTTTATTACAGTTTTCTCATAAATACGTTAACATTTTACGTGTGCATGTGCCTCATGATCACCAATATTAATAACGAATGAAACTTTTCGAATTTAAAACTGCTAAAAAATTTTTCAATCTAGAGCTACACAATAATGGCTGGTAATTCATTGAATGCAATGTTTTGCATTCAGTACACTTGCTTTTCCAAGTTACGCTTAGCTGAGCAATATGTTCTAGAAGATTTCACCTGTAGTAAGTTTTGGGAAGTGAATGATAACATATTTTTTGTTTTATATTAAAGAAAAAAACAATTTTCGTTCAAAAATGCTGCGTATTATTATTTAATAATATTTAATGATTTCTGTTCTGTGATACGATAATGGTCTGGTACACTAAAATTTATTAGCTACGCATGATTCTTTTCTAAAATTAATTTTTGAAATCATAATTGTTGTTTAAAACCAAAACCATTGAGGAAAATATTTTCGATTAGGGCCCACGATATTTTGACTATTGACCCTGCCATTCAGAGGGTATATCCGACAGCAACTGGTCTCATTGGACGGTAAAAGGGACTGCACCACGCCTCACTTTCACCGTGCATCGCCCACACCGCTGCCCTCGCCCTAATTATTCCTCGCACAGGGCACGCACCCTTCGGCGACTGCGCTCTCCGCTCGCCCTTCTCGAGTGAGCGAATGTAAGGCGGAGGAGCGATCCAAGTGTCCGAGGCCGAGGCGGGCTCGTGGAAAAATGCCCTCTCGCACGCTCTCCCGTTAAAAAAAAGCTTCACTTTTCGCTGCCAGTGGATAACCGGAGGAAAAGGTTTCCTCACTCCCCTCAACCTCTTAGGTGGGAGTTACCCCACCGGAAACGACCTAGATGGTGTTCGCTGAAACTTATGGCTTACACTCAATTTGGCAGGGAGCATGGCAATATTTGAGGAGCGTACGTATGCTCACCAATTTTAAATTCAATATTTATTTAACCACATTATTATTTATTTGACCACCCATTGATGCTCGGTAGCATCCGGAGTTCACGTTTAACTTCAGTTAAATTTGATAGTCTGTGTATTTGTAGTTATTCATAGCCATTCATTCATGTAACATAAACTCTCAACCAACACTTATCACTTCGACGTTTCACGGGATTCACGGCTTAGAATATGCAGTATCTCGTTTGATATGTCAAAGGAGTTGTGGATTGACTAAGAGATGTAAGGAACGTCCTCGCGTTATGTTGTTTTTTCGGTCGATAAACGTACTAAATACCATTTTTTATTTGTATTTTATAAATAATTTACTTCGAGTCCCAAACAAGTTAAATCATTCGAAAATAAATCTATAAGTAAATCTATGGCATGTATAATCACTAATGACACCTCCTTAGCTCACTCTCTTGTCATGGAATTCACGGTAACCTGTAGATGTAAATACAGTTACACGAAATTAATGGGAATTATTTAAATTAAAATATTTGCAAATGTAGCTTGGAAATTTAGTGAAAATGCAAAAGTAGCTCATTCTATGTAAATAAGCGGTTTCAACGAAATCCTGTTTTTTCGTATTTCGTGGTCAGCGAAACCCTGATATTTTGGTAGGGCATATTTAAGAGAAGGCGTACAGTTATCGTCATATTTTTATAAAGTCGCTATTTTTAAATTACAATGAAGGGAAAATAAAAAAATATGATCCTAAGCAATTATGTAACAGATCAACATTACAGAAGTTTAAGGTTCACATTTGATCAAACTTAAAATTTCGCCAGGTAAATAACCAATATCAAGATTCTATTTTCTTAGCATCAAATCCCTTCTAAATATATTCCATGTTTTGCTATACGACACACTATTTGGAATTTCTACATATTCTAAGAAACAGTAGGAATTATTCCTACAAATTCCAAATTCACAATTTATTAAAACCATGGTTTTGCTGCCTGCTGGTGATGCTGCGAGGCGGCAAAAATATGGTCGTGAGTTAAAATAAATCGTGAATTGTGCAATTGTAGAGTTTCCTTTTTTCTACCATTCCTTGGTCCATGTTTTGCACTGTTTAAATTGCGATAGCCCTGAATCATTTTTTACAGATATAATACTATTAATGTACGAGTGATATGCCCAAATCAGTCATCTAAAATGAGGGACAGATAAAAGTCATCCAGTTTTCTCTTTGCCTCCGCAGTTTGTATGGTACTACGTGAGGAAGTTTAAGCATAATGCCCACGTTTGCCCTACCATAAGAAAACCATGAAAACTCAAACCATTCTCATCCTGGACTTCATCCCCTTCCTCCATATCATCTGAGGAGCCTATTACTATTACTCCAAGTATCCAAACTGTTTTATGCGCACCTTGTATAATCTCTTTCTTTACTTGTTGCCTGAAGCCTTAGCTCCTTCCGGCTAAACTTGCTTGTTAAAGTGAAGGGTTTTTTTTGGAAGTTCGCAAACTCTCTCAATTTTAATGAGAGCGCCTGTTATCAACAACAGTATGATCGGTCTCTTGTTTCGCCTGAAACAAACTTTGGTCATGAATTTGAGAAAGGTATCCGGCGGTGACCTTAGATCAACTGATTCTTATTCCGGGACTTATTAGTCATTAATAACATGCTCTCTAACAGAGTAAAGACCAGGTATGAAGTAATCACTGCCTCCAGAATATGTAGCTGTATTTAAGCAAAAGTATCCAATCACCGGTGTCCCATTCTCAAGGGACACTACTATCTTGTAGGCGTATTTTGTGGGGTGGCAAAGTCTAACCAGTCCCTGAATTCATATATTTACCTTAAAATTAATCAATAAAAGGGGAATTAAAATGTCATTGATTAATGCGTTTAGTGACTGTAATCAAAGGCACACTTCTCTGCAGGTGAAGGGATACATCAGCTTATTTTTCTTTCGTGGCTAAGAACTCGTTTGTTTTAACTTGTTCAGCTACGGTTTCCCTTTCTTTATACTGACTAACTTGTTCGGACTAAATTATATTTCCTTAAAACCTTTCCATTGATGTTGATAAAATCGTAGAAACAATCACCCCTTAAATATTACATTTGAGTGATACAAACAGCTGGAGGTTTTATAACAGGTAATAAAAGGTAATCTTAGCAAATTACGTAACGGTTTTGTAGCCACATTTTCCCTAAATACCCATGCTGCTGCTGTAATGATGACAACACGATTCCTTAGTGCTATTCGAAAAGCCATACATTTTTTGCAACCTGTTATCAACAAAAAGAATCATTTTTACCTTCCATATACTGTATTTTACTGATACTAACTTCCTCTGCAACTCCTCGGTGAAAACAGTTTTCTATCTAGATAATAGAAAGCCCATCCTGTTTTCGGTATTACGGACGTAACCATTTGATTTTTCCCATGGAAAGCAAACAGTTTTACGATCTGCTATTATTCTTTCTTTCCTCTGCGATACTGCTCCAGTCATTGTTTCCTGGTTTGGCTTCTCCTTTAGCTTCTATTTCGATAAATGTCAGTCACTCGTGAATTTTCGTAAAATTTCGTGGCTGAGTCTTTAGCATTCACTGAACCAACACTCAGTGAGTTGTTATTGACTATTCAGTGTCATTTAATGGTAGAAAGGGTAATGATTAACCCGAAAACTTTGCTCATGTGGGCACGAAATTAGTGATGAAGGCGGAATTCAACGAAAATATTCTTTAAAGACTATAGTTAAAATAGGAAAGATTATCTTGCAACACCAACTCTTCCTCTCAGTATTGTACGACATTGCACACGTATCACAACACATAGAACAATAACGACCAACTCGTACAAATCTCTTATTCCATCATGCAAGAAAACCCAGTTCTTTCGACTATTGAGAAGCACATAGATATTTATTTTAATTCCAACACGAGGATATTTGATGAAAATGAAAATTACAATGCACAACGGAAAGTTAATTCTGGAAAAGCAATAATATCTGCGATTTGGGTATTTTTTTACTTTTCTTGAAGTCGTGAATTTTTTTCCGTAAACCTTGAAACGTTACGAAAATTTTGATTAAATATCACAGACCATCCTGTGTAATTAGCGTCAGTATTCAAAGAACTCGTGGGAAACATTCGTTTGCGACTGAATGGTCACCTCTTAGATGCAAAAAATACGCGAAATAACGAAAAGTAGCGCATTTAATTATGAAAATATTTCATTCTACCATTTTTTTAAAATTCAACCGAGTTACTGTAGAAACAATGTCCCTGAACTTGCTTCTAGTGATTTTGATTCCACCGCCATTTTCATGAAGTCAGGATGGTATGTTGGTGAAATTCGTGGGGAGTCAACGTGCCTCTAAATCGCCGGTGTCCTCATTTTCCCGACGGTCACGGAGCCTTCACTAATCGCGGGGCTGTTAGCCCCAAGGGTCAAGTCAAGAAGCATGACCCCAAGAGATTGACTATTGTGGAAGGGATTTACTCTGCATTTGGACGCACGCCACCGGCAATTTCCGCGTTTGCCATAGCATTGCTCCCGACACACAATTCCAAGGCCCCCCCCCCCTCGGGAATACACCTATTCCGCATCTTCTGTTAGCCCTCAATGATCATTCCGTAAACAGTTGAAACTCGAGCTACGGTCGGAAAAAAAACAAGAATACTGGAAAACAATGCCATGCAACTTAATTCGCACCAAATGTGCCAGATGCTAAATCAAAACGCTTTAATGAAAACTTTACTTGTTTTGCTAATTCAAATTTAATTTTGATCTAAAACATTCACTAAAATGAATTCTCAATTTAAATATCTGGGAGAAATAATTTCGTAATCAAATTTTTTAGTGTGTATTTTTATATTATACATATATTTTATATATAAAAAAACCATAAACACAGAAATCAACCCGAAGGTCGGTTTAGTAGGTGATGGTAGAGCTCACCCATGTACCAAGCCCGACGGCGTGTGAATATTCACACATCAGGGTAGGGGGGCCAGTTCCTTTCCCTGTGCCGGTTATGGTTTCCCAGGAAGATCTGGTACCCGAAAAATCAACTAGCTTGGGTGGAGCTGAAGGTGCCCAAAGTGCCTTGCCCGGGAATCGAACCCGGGACCCTCTGGTCAGTAGTCCAACGCTCTACCCACTAGACCACCGCGACCCTCATTATATATATATATATATATATATATATATATATATATATATATATATATATATATATATATATATATATATTATTCTAAGGTAATCTACCGGTTAAGGTAGGTAGTTGTGTCCATCCAAAAAACTAGGAACCGGTAGATTATCTTATATATATTATATATATACATATAATAACATTTGTGAAAGTCTCACGGACGTGAATAATAATATATATGAAATTAGCACTAGTGGACAAAGACCAAAACACACAAATACACAAAAAAAAAGAAAGGAAACTGACACGGTTTCGAATTTTCGGTGGTCCAAGCCACCTTTCTCATTGAAGAGAAGGACCGAACTGAGAAGTTTTAGTTCTGTCCTACTCTTTCTTAAGAAAGGTGGCATGGACCACCGAAAAATCGAAACCTTATTTCCTTTCTTTTTTTTGTGTGTTTCTGTGTTTTCGCCGTTGTCCACTAGTGCTAATTTCATATACATTATACACTCTTGTATACATGTATATATATTCATTCAAACAGAAATAGGTATAAGGAAAGGGGATAGGAAAACATATAAAAGGCGAACACAGGACATGTGGGGAAGGCGGTATTTGAGCAGATCACGAAAGTAAAAATATTTCCTTATCCGGGATTTGAACCACGGACCTTCCACTTTCCGGGCGGATGCTCTACCTCTTGAGCTAATAAGGAAACCTGATTTACTTTCGTGATCTGCTCAAAAACCGCCTTCCCCACATGTCCTGTGTTCGCCTTTTATGTGTTTTCCTATCCCCTTTCCTTATACCTATTTCTATTTGAATGAATATTTGTGCGCCGTATGGCGGGATTTTCAAGTTTGAATATGTGTATATATATATATATATATATATATATATATATATATATATATATATATATATATATATATATATATATATATATATATATATATATACACAGTAGCAATTGTAGGAGATATTTGAGTTATTTACAGGCATTCAGGCATTGACATTCCGAAAGCCAATTGTAATGGATTAGTGCTGAGAATTTTAAGATGTAAAATGTAATAATTGGGGAAGTGGTAGTCTAGTGGTTAAAGATTTGAATTCCTTATCGGATGGTCTGGGCTGGACAACCGTAGATTCGTGCAAGCTGTTTGATTTTTGTGTACCATAGATTCCTAGGAACCAATTGGCGGCCCTGGGAAGGGATCTCCCCCTACACGTACAAGTCTTTGGGCTAAGGTGAGCTCTTCTCTCACCTATCAAACTAACCGTCGGGTTGAGAATTATGATATTCAAAGAAAAAAGTATTTTCTTACAATTTTTTAATAGTAATTAGCTTGTTTGTAGGTTTTTATCAATTGAAAATTGTAGTTTTTAATGTTGATGAAATGATTAAATCATGATGATAATTAATTATGTTTTCATTACTTGTGGGATATTGTCAGGTGCCAATATTTATTTTGAGTGAAACTCTCTACCGATATTTCGGTAAACTGGGTGACCATAAACAGGAGTGAGTTTGGCAGCGGGTAGGTCGACAGTAAAGAAGTACTTGCCGTGGCCAAGTCAAATACGGGGTATTCACGTCACATCAAGTAATTTTGGCCTTTTATAAACACGTAGGCTATAGTTTGCCCTCTCTTCGTTTCATTACTAGTGGGAGTTTTATCCCTACTATTCTAGTTTCATTGAAATGGCTCCTTTTATCAAAGCTATACAAATTTCTGGCAATATGATACTTGTGTTATTGTGAAATAATCACACTATAAAAAATTATGTATATCTTGTTAACCTGTCGTGAATCGAAAGGAAGGAAACGTGCGATTGCTTAACTCGACTTCTTTGACGGGCTTTCTTTTACAGTTGTCATCCTTGAATGAATTTCATTCACGTCACTGCGCAGAGCTCTTTCGCTAGCTCTGAACATTAAGGCTTTAGAGAAATGGGTAAGGAAGCATCTGAAACATCATTTTTCGCGATATTTTTCATTGTTTTACTGAAAATATCTTTTATGTTCACTGGAACATTTGATACAACGTGGACCTCTTCCTACGGCCTTTCTCCAACCAGCCATCACCATTCCAAGCGCCAACTTTCTATTAACTTATTATCGGTTTTTAGTCTCTTAAAATCAAATAAAGTAGGTTATTCGTTGTCAATTACCAGTGTCATTAGCCGCAAAAGGCATTTTAGAAAAGAATTATGCATTCTCGTTCCATTCATTCGATAAGTTAGGTAAAACATTGTGTTTGAACTTGATTTCTGTATTCCGACGGATCAAAAACACGAGAGAAAAATGATTCGGGAAGTCTTTAAGCACTTAATATTGATTATACCCGTGTGCATAAATGTATCTTAGCTGGTTGAAACTAACATTCGCTGCAACATATGCGGTGAGACAGTCGATCGAAACTGGGGCATTGGGAACGAGCAGTAATAATTTACTTGTAACTTTAAGTTGTTTTTTTCCAGTCGTCCATAGCTGCTGAAGTGTATGGCAGGGTAAAAATTATTCTACCTCTTTCCATAAGTAATGAAAAACGGGCGTTTTATTTGCAAAGGTTTATTTCACGTTTCCACCGTGGGATATGCTCTAGTTGCAGCCAGGATATCCTTCATTTTTCATAGCGCACGTACATTTTCCGGGACTTTCGGTCGTTACTTTTCCCTGGGAAAACGTGGATTTGATTGTTCACTCGGCTTCTCTTCGAAGTTCCCATTGACAAATGCTCTGAAATATCCCGCGGTATTCCCTTCTAATGGACCGTGATGCATAAAGGATTCCGGAAGATACAAGTAACTCTGCATTACTTATCTCTCACAGCCGATTCGAGGAGATGGGTTGAGCCTCCGCCCTGGCCTCCAAATTTTTCGTACACTCTTAGCCCTCCTGGTCTCCGTTTCAATTCCTACACGAAACGTCAACATAAGTATGATACATTTATTTTCTCGATCGCATGTTAATCCTCTTCAGGAGCCGCATCATAATTTTTTCATTTCAGTGTCGTACCACGCCGTCACAAGTGACCCCCTCATCTGCCACTGAAGTAAAAAATACAATTTATCTTTCCACAAATATTAATAGATACGACAAGTTTCAGCGCATCGCCGTCATCCTCAGGTGAAAGATGTAATGATGGAAAGATACGTAGTGTGTTTTTTTACTTCAGTGATAATGGATTTCCACCAAGTTAACCTGAAAACATAGATAACAAGAAATGCCACGTTTTGCTCAAATAAATTTTATATTTTGAATATACTATAATAATGGGCCGTTCAACGATGCGTTTACTATCTGATCAATAAAAGTTTTAGGTTCTGCGAGGCATAGGTAATTGGAAATACAACTAAAAATATAGTACCAACAAATTCACCATGTTACTTGTGACATCTTTTTGTTCGAGCATGATTAGTTCAGTTTCAAAAAAATGAGGATTTTTTCGATTTTTCCACAATTTCCTTAAAAACAACAGAAACTCATTTAGCCAAAAATTGGATACAAAATCTTTAAAATTCTGTAATGGATAAAAGAAATGTAGATTCTTTCAGCAAATTTGTGTTTACAAGTTTACTCATTTCGAAAACTTTTTTAAATATACAGATTGGCTATTTAAAGAGATGACATTTGTTCCGTAAAACCTATATCCTGAAATCTGTTTTAAGATAAAAGATATCAATCAGTTGATGATATGATATCATTTTTTATCCCTTTTTGGTAAATGCAAGGTGTTTGAATTTCGCTAATTTCCTATGACTTTTGACTGGGCGAACAAATTTATTCCTAATAGCGTATGAGCTTCAATATTCGAAGCATATGTAAAATGCTGTTTTTTTCGATAATGAAGTGAAAATATTTAGGTAATGTTTTACTAGAACCTGACGACGGACTGTGTATAGACTGATACCACGGACGCAACGACATAATAAGTACCTCAAAGATGGTATCATTATACCTTTTTGTTTATATTGAGCCGAAACGATGACTTTGAGTAAGAATGTATAGAAAATAAATGAAGATAAAAACTAAAGTTAAACAAAGGACTGGGGTGCGAACACCATTTTGCTTGGAAAAATAATATTTCCACGTAACCGCTGTCTAGCGGTGAAATGCCTCGTCTCAACTCTTAGATTCTTCCTGCTCTTCTGAGACAAGACACGTTGATGTAGTGATGCCGTGTATTTTGGGTGCCATGAGACATCTCAGGTTTGAAACGTTTCCTGTAACTTAAACATGCTGTAAATTCGTGCTAAAAATTTTGGAACGCACTCTTTATATTTAAATGTATGTTATATGTAGGTATATACTTGGTTGCAATTGAAATTTCCAGGATTTCAAGATCAGACTTCATCCATCGGTGTGAGGGTGGAAGAGGCGGAACCGCGTGCCCCATGCTCAAGCAAAAACTAATCTTTGGGTTTTATCCGATCACACCCCTTTGAGGAAGGAGGCCGTACCAAAATGTAGTTTACACGCCCAAATCTAAATCACACCCTGGCGAGGGAAATGTCATTGAATGTTTGGGGCTCAATGGGGAATGGCAGAACTGGTCGTGTCCTGAGAAGTCAGAGTGTTGGGGGGGGGAAGTGGAAGGCTTTCGAGTGACGTAGAAATGTTAGAAGGGAGTTTACGACCCCTTTGAGGGAGGAGTGGCCCCGGAGGAAATTAGAGGCACGAACATCGGAGGCATTTAAAAATGTGGTAGGAGCAGATTGCTTCCGCCAAGTGGTATTCTGCGCTAAGTGACAGTCGAGATTTAGCCGTGTTAACGGAAACGCAACGGTAATCAAGCACGTAAATAATGGCAGACCGTAGATATTTTTGTTGCTGTTGAGTCAAAATACTTCATTCTAACTGCAGTGTCTACTGCAGCCGATATCCTCGAACAGGACGTGCATGATGCAGCGAGTGTTAAGGCACCGGCCATCCATGAAGAATATGAAATTATCCGTAACGATGAATGAATGAATAAATTGATGAATTTGCTCATGTTCACGAAGACGTTTACGATCACACGTAGACCGAAGCATGATTGTCTACATCATGGAATAATGGGTCTATTTGACGAAATAATTCAATTTTACATTTGACGTGAAAAAATATATTTCCAAACCCTAGCGTTAAAATCGATTAGAAGCGATTATTTAGTATGTTGTGAGCAGTTATGATGTTAAATTTTATGTGAACACTATGCAATATTTATCACAGACAATTCTTAAGTTGATTTTTGCCCGTTTGAATTGTCCGTTCCTGGGGTTCTTCATCTTAAAGAACGGTTTTCAAATGTTTCTCATTGAACTCTAGGTTTTGGCGCAGGAGTGACGAAGGAAACTGGATCTACACGTAGTGTTCTCAATGATGGTGCTTTGTTAACCCCTTCGCTGCTGTGTGCAGTCAGTCGGGTGGAACCGTAAATCGAGGATTACCAGACCTGTGAATAGGCTGACGCCATGTTTCTCGTCTTTTCCGCTCCCCCGTGTTTTAAATTAATCCTAATTGCCCATCAGTTAAAGTTGTACATAATTCCATTCAAATATTTCACCACAATGGCGATTCTAATTTACCTTGCAGTTAAGCTTACTCTACGGAAACGTGCTTGCGCGAATCACATTTATCTAACCATCATCTCTGATTTAGTGTCAATACATTTTTTGAAAATGTTATTTCAAAATATGCGCTTTATACAACTTGATTAAAGCCCAAAAACTATAACACAAATCATTAATCATTTTTGTGCGGATAACAACCGACTATGCAAGGAATAGAACGTTAATCAGCACTTTTTTCTTGATTTGAATTTCGATTGTGACGTAACCGTTTTCAGAGATTGATGAATTTTCATATGCAAAATATGCTAGTGGGACGGTCTGAAAAGTGAGAAAAGTAAATTTTTATCCTGACCACCAAAATTTCAAGAGTATCATCATCACCTTTCCGAACAAGGAGCCAACCGTAAAATAAATAAGTGGCAATTGGAAAAATTCCGTTAGAGTGAATGAAGTTTATTTCTCGCATCAAAGTTCACTCGCCTTCACTTTCGATGCTCTACTGTTTGTCGCAACGGGCCCGTCGAGACGAAACATAGATAGAGAGAGAGAGGAGTGGGATGAGGGAAACAAGGCGGATTTTGCCTTCCGTTCCGTTCGGTTGGATTGAAAGGAAAGGTGTTTCTCCACGCTCCTGCCCAACCCCCAGCAAGTTGCCCGTTGATTGGCGAGTTCACTCTTCTCCGTGGAGCACGGCGAACGGTGCTGGGGTTGTGGAGACGGGGTGGGGTGGCGGAGAGGATCGGGACCGGATGCACAAGCGACGCGGTGCAGGGCGGCTCGCACAGTGCATTGGTAACGCCGCTTGGTCCGACGGCAGTTGTATTCTCTATCAATCCCTTGAGTTTCGACTGCTCTCGTAACCATGGAAAAGGGAACTGCTATCACTATGGCGACGAACGTCGTCGCCGTACCCCTCGGATACTTCGCGGTCCAGTGGAATTACAGGGTCCGAATCGCGGTGCGGTGAATGTTTATTGCTTCCCGGAAATGCTCAAGTCTCTGGGTGATCGCCTTCAGAGGATCATGGGAGGCCAAGGGAGGAATTGGACTCCCCGAAGGATGAATGGCGTCAACTTATCCCCGGAGATGTGCCCGGAGTGGGGCGTGGACCAGGAGGCCCTCGGTCACGATATCGGGGATTTCCCGCTCAGCCCCTACCTGCCCGAATACTTCCGTGTACCTAACCTGAGGTGACGTATCACGTAACGTTTTTCTTTGCCCACATAACAGTTTCGGATGGGGTTAAATTGATATTGGCGTGTTTTCATTGCCCTACCGTGAACGCCGAGAGGCTACATTTCAGCCTATCCTCTTGTTTACTTTCACTCGGAATGAAATAACGATTTCGACGATATAGTATTCTCAGAAACTTCTTGATGCCACAACTGAGTTTTGTCTTTTTATACTTTTATGCGGTACACCTCCTGTGATGATAGTTAATAATTCCATCCACATTTTCATTTACACGATGTCCCGCAACCTGCAGACGAGCTGCGGAATTGAGGTTTAGGATTCCACACTTTTAATAAAATGAAAATAAAGCGGAGGAAATCTATAATATACATTGTTATTTATTCTCCTTGGTGCACACAAGTCTTACGTGAATAAATTTAGTTCTACATAGTTTGCAGCTTAAAGGAAATTAAAAAAAATAGCGTTTATTGCTATTTTAGTTTAATCAAGATCCTTCATAATATTTTAGCTCAACTAACGTAATTGAAAGTTTTTAGTTTCGTTTCGTCGTGGTGAACCTATGAAAGACCTGAAACTTAAAGGCAGAACATTCAAAGTAGTATATCCTTTCCGTGACCATTAAAATGACATAAAAGTATGCACTCGTATGTCTATATATGTTAACCATTAAAACATGAATTAACCTGAAGGTCAATTTGATAGGTGAATAGGTGATGGTAGAGTTCATCCAGTACTAAACCCGTCGGCGTATGAAGTTCACACCTCAGGGTAGAGATGCCAGTTCCTTCCCCTGTGCCGGTTATGGTTTCCCAGGAATATCTGGTCCCCGAAAAATCACACAACTTGGGTGGAGCTGACATTGCCCAGGTACGCTTGCTCTGGAATCAAACCCGGGCCTACCGGTCAATAGGCCAATGATACTAGCCTTGACTACCGCGACACACTCAGTCTGACCTGAAAAAGGCCTCGTAGAAGTCCGAAAGATCGGAATTTCTGAAATATGAGTTCCCTTTAGGTGTTTCCTATTTATATTTTTGTGTTCTATTGTGCCATATAAATACACACACACACACACACACACACACACACACACACATACATATATATATATATATATATATATATATATATATATATATATATATATATATATATATATATATATAAAACTTTGACGGCAACAAACAATATAAGAACACATGAAAGGAACACTCACACGTTATTTCTTTATGTGTTCTAATATTGTTTGTTGCTGTCAAAGTTTTTTTATTCAAGACCTCCATATATATACATATATATATATATATATATATATATATATATATATATATATATATATATATATATATATATATATATATACACATATATTTAGAAGGAGAGCGGTAAACTGTTACATGTGGTCAAATATCAAGAAATCCTTTCGTATTTCTGCCTAATATGTTTGAGCATTATAGAGAGAGAAAATCAGATTGATTGACATATAGTAATTTAATCGGTAATAATCTTTACTGCCATTAATTTAAAGTTCAGAGCAGAAATGCTACGTGTATTATCTATGACTGGCTATTTCGACTTCTAGTATGACCAATTGAGATCAGTGGTTATGGTCTATAATTTCACCAATAATTGCTGCCTTTGTACCGGAAATGTTAGTTAATTTCCAATTTTAAAGAGCAAAACATTTTGTCATAACATGTATTTTTTTATATTTAAAAATGCACTTTGTATTAAAGGTCCGGTGTGATCAGGAAGCAGTATATTGTCATATGCGGACACTTCTCCCGATATAGGGTTTGTTTGATGTGTTATTTTTTCCCTATCTATTTTATAAATAATATAAAATAAGTTAAATAGTTGCCATTAATTGAGCTGTCCTTCAAGAAAAATGAAAATTTTCCCGTCAAAGAGCCTTTTTTTTCCTATGTATTCCTAAATAAGTATATGAACACGTAAAGAAAACGTATTGCGACAATGTCTTTTTAAAATATATAACTGAAAATGCCTTTTCCACGCCTATTTGAATGAAATCTCCTTGACTATTCTGTCACGTTGGATTTTTAGGAGTAGTAGCCAAGTTCTTTCGTTTATTTACACAATACCCTGGTTTATGTATATATAACGCTAACTGCTAACGTCATCTCGCTCCTTTGTTTGAATGTGTGTGTGTGTGTGTGTGTATATGTATATATATATATATATATATATATATATATATATATATATATATATATATATATATATATATATATATATATATACTACCTTGATCAAAAGTTCCCGGAATTTATTCAGAAAATTAAAAATACAGGTTTATTCATCTAAATCTATATTGTCCCCTTCAAAGTAATCCCCATCGATTGCAACACACTTAAGCCAGCGCTTGATCCAATCCTCGAAACATTTTTTTATATTCGGTTTTCGGTATGTCCATCAGTGCTTCCTGCGGTTTTTCCATTACTTCCTCTCGGCTGCTAAAACGCGTTCCCCGTAATGGTTTTTTAACTCGATTGAACAGAAAGAAGTCACAGGGAGCCAAATCAGGTGAATTCGGTGGCTGTTGGATGGTATTTGTTGCATATTTCGTCAAAAAATTACGAATAATGATAGCACTGTGCGACGATTTCTGGTCTCTTTCGGCGAATTGCTTCACGCAAACGTCTCATAACGCCCAAATAATACTCTTTGTTTACTGTCTGGCCTTCTGGCAAAAATTCATGATGCACTACACCGTTGTAATCCATGAAAACCGTCAGCATTGCCTTCTTTTTTGACTGAAAACGACGTGGTTTTATTGGTCTCGGCTCATTTGGTGAACGCCATTCACTTGCCTGATGTCTGGATTGCGTGTCGTACTCATAAACCCACGTCTCGTCTCCAGTAGTGATCCTTATGATGAATGTGGGATCGGATTCAGCCTCGCAAATCATGTCTTTTGCGACGTCAACCCGGTCTCTTTTTTGCATGAAATTGAGGTCTTTTGGCACCATTGCTGCTACACGACGGAAACCCAAATCATTAACCACAATGTCTTGGGAGGATCCATAGGCAATGTTCAAGTCCTCCGCTATTTCTCTGATGGTTAATTTGCGGTTATTGACGAACATTTCTTTTACTTTATCAATTTTTTCACCAACTTTCGATGTCGATGGTCTGCCACTGCGTTCATCATCTTCGATTGACTCAGGACCACTTCTGAACCGCTCGTGCCACTGGTAAACGACCGTTTTTTTAGAGAATCGTTGCCGAAACACTTTTCCAACATTTCCAACGTCCGTGCGCCACTAAATCCGTTTTTTACGCAAAATTTAATACAAGTTCGTTGTTGCAAATTTAAATCCATTTCTGCAATTGTAAAAAATCGCCAACACACACAGAGATAGATGTACTCTTGGCTACGTAACTTTTGCAAATGTCAAGTTATGACACTAAGATTTAAAGGGAATATCAACAACAGATGTACCAATTTAACAAAAAAACAGAACTCAAATCGGAACGATGGGAGCGCCACACGGTGGTTTTTCCGAGAACTTTTTGTTCAAGGTAGTATATATATATATATATATATATATATATATATATATATATATATATATATATATATATGTGTGTGTGTGTGTGTGTATATATATGTATATATAATATATATATATGTATATGCATCCTATATTTCCGGTCCTTTAAAATTCCCACCCTTAACCGCCATCTTTAATTCCCTTCCCAGCAGTCTCTAAACCTTCCGCCCCGCTTCTTGCCTCCCGAGGCACTCTCCCCTCAAAACCTCTCAGTCTGACCTGAAGAAGGCCTCGGAGTAAGCCGAAAGCTCAAATAATCTACAGTGTGAGTGTCCTTTTAAGTGTTATCTGTTTTATTCTGTGTTCTATTGTGCCGTCCAAAAGTTATACTGCTCTCGTGAGTACTTCCGCATCATCGATTGATATATATATATATATATGTATGTATATATATATATATATATATATATATATATATATATACATATATATATATATATATATATATATATATATATATATATATATATATATATATATATGTATATATATATGTATATATATACATATACATATATATATACATACATACACATATATATATATATATTATTTCGCACATAGAAATAGATATAAGGAAAGAGGATAGGAAAACACATAAAAGACGAACATAGGAAACACAGGAACACAGGAAAGGTGGGGAAAGCGGATTTGAGCAGATCACAAATGTAAAAATATTTCCTCATACGGGATTTGAACGCCGGACCTTCCACTTGCCGGGCGAATGCTCTACCACTTAAGCTAATAAGGAAACCCAATTTACACTGAGATCTGGGATCTTATAAAGCGCCCAAATGCTCCGATTTCTTTGTGCCCAGAGATGGCGTTAGAGAGCTGTTTCACCCACCAAATGAGAAACAGACGACACACAAGAAGGGGAAAGGATAGTAGAGAAGCATTCATACGATATTATAAAGGATAGGAACGGTGCGTTTCATGGCACGCATAGCCAGAAGAGACGAGTCATATTGGCCATATACACATTCAAACACGAAATCCCGCCATACGGCGAACAAATATTATTTCACACATAGAAATAAACATGAGGAAAGAGGATATAAGGAGTCATGGGGAAAAGACATAAAAGACGAACACAGGAAATATATATATGTATATATATAATTTTAATTGTAATTTATTCATTCACCATAAGCATAGAATTATGCATGGCTTTGTCAATGCATGTTTTACACTTCATATCAATAAGAAAATATTATGCAAAATCAATACAATATGAAAAGTACAAATGCATACAAATTACAATTTTTTGGGATTAACACATTTCAATTATACATTTGAAATGGTATGCATTAGAAAATCATCTACACTATAGAATAATTTACATGAAAGTAGTTTTTTCACGGCACACTTGAATTTAAAGGAACTTTTGATATTTTTAATAAAAGCAGGCAATTTATTGTACATAAGTATTCCCTGATGATCTATCCCTTTAATCGTTTTATTTACTCTGTGCTGACTTGCATGGAATGCATTTTGGCTTCTCGTATTATGACTATGAAGGTCACAGTTTTTAATAAACATGTCTTGATTTTTTTTTAATAAGAGACACTGTTTCAAGAATGTATAGACAAGGAAGAGGTAAGATTTCTAGTTTTTCAAAAATAGATTTACTGGGTGCTCTATTATTAGAATTAGTTATTATGCGAATAATTTTTTTTTTGCATTTTAAATAATTTTGGAAGGAAGATAGAGGAGCCCCAAAAGGGAATACCAGAATGGAGAAGTGACTGCACATAGCCAAAATACATAGTTCTCAATACCTGAATGTCAATGATTTCCTTGAGTACACGGAATGCATAATAGATTTCTGCCAGTTTTTGAAACTAAAAACTTTGTTACCTTTAGTTCTTTTATGGGGCAACTGTTAATTATTGGACATCAATTTATTAACTTCTTCTTGAGATTGAAGTTTAAGTAATAGGTTTTACTAGCATTTAAAGATAGCTTATTGTCGGTGAGCCAGTTCATCAAATTATGTGTAGTTTCTGTTACCTTGTTCATTAACTGAGTGGGATTATGGTTATTAAAAATTAAGTTAGTATCATCAGCAAATAGTATTGTATTGGAGAGTGGTAAATTTACAGGTAAATCATTTATGAAGACTAAAAATAGTAGTGGTCCAAGAATGGAGCCCTGCGGAACTCCACAAATAACAGAAGTTGTACTTCATACAGTTGAATTCATTTCAATATATTGTGACCTATCAGTTGAATATGATTTAAACCAGTCCTTTGCATTGCCTCTATACCATATGTTTCTAATTTTTTTAAAAGAATTCCATGGTTAACTGTATCAAAAGCTTTTTTTAAATCAATAAAAAGCCCTGCAACATGAATAATACTATCTAAGGCATTCCATATATTCCTTTTCAATGAGAAAAGGGCATCATTAATGGACTTATTCCTTCTGAAGCCAAATTGATGATTGTCAATGACAGAGGATTTATCAAAAAAGGAAATCAATCTCAGATACATGACCTTCTCCAACATTTTGGAGAAACCTGAAAGTAAGGAAATTGGTCTATAATTCTCAATGTTTTCCTTCTCTCCTTTTTTAAACAGAGCTTTAATTTTTGCAACTTTAAATTTGGAGGGGAATTGACCAGCACTTAGGGAAAGATTACAAATTTCAGTCAGTGGTTCAGCAATAAAAGTGGCACAACTTTTTATAACAGCATCAGGTATACCATCACGGCCACATGAATATTTATTATTTAACTGATTGATTATCCTCAATATTTCATTTTTAGTAACAGGTTCTAGGACACATGCAGGTAGCGGTCGACTACGTAGCGACTCATTCATAATCAATATCGTTAAACTAATAGCATTGTCTTTAATCGTTATGAAATTTTTGGCAAAAGATGAACTAAAAGCGTCAGAGGACTGACTAACTGATAACTTTAAATGGAAGACAATTGTTTCCCGAAGAAAATAATGTGACACTGCTGGAAAAACATCAAGGGTATCAAGGGATTATGCTAACCGTTCATTTACACTGGATGTTTAGAACTTAGAAGGAACTGTGGAATCAACTCAACGTTGCAGGTTTACCGGTTCACAAAAATAATTGACGGTCACTTCAGAGAGCGTTGCACACACTGCAGGACCAAGCTACCAATGTATCTTTATTCATGCTATCCCAATTTCGGGCGTCCGCTCCTGTAGCTGTTTCCGGAAAGAAGAGAATAGCCAGTAGTAGTTTATATATAGTATTTGATCAGAGAGATCTGCCGGTTATCGGATTTCACAGAAAATATTTTTTAGCACCCATTTCTTAAATAAATACCTATTTTCCGCATAATTATAAATGAGTTTTTTGATATGTTTCGCAATATTATGTCATCATCGAGTGGAGATTGCAGGGATGATTATAAATATTAGATTGTGAAGGGTGGATTTAGGTCTACTCGATATATAAAACTATAATATTATATTATACCACATATTTTTCAGAACTTCAGAATTTTTCAACGTAATTGTCCCATACCCTATTGCATTTTCTAAATGAGGTATAACTAGGGAAAGGTTTGATCACCCCTTAAAACCTCTCCTCACATGTCCGTGATAGCCGCATTTAAAATTTAAATTTGAAGCTTTATCCGAGCTCACCTGTTATTGCATGGTGTGGTTGAGTATATATAGTATATCATTGCGTTTTTATGTGTCTAAATACGAGAATATGTGCTCGAATGTTCATGGCTGACCAGAAAGTAACTTGCGTTTCGGTCTAGCATGGCGGTGAATGGGGCTAGATCTCCCATCTTGGTGTGTAAACGTCACTACACTCAGTACGGGTCCCGCTGAGGTAAAGTCCAGACTGTGGTTCTTCTATTTTGCTCACTGCGAACTGTTAAAATGTGTGCTGCGATAGAACATGCCGCGAGTTTTGATGTGCGAGCTGTAATTAGGTTTTTATTGGCAAAAAAAACGAAACTCATTAAAATCCATAGGTTACCTTGTAAAGTGCACGGAGACGGAATAACGAGTGAAGGCGGAGTGACGTAGTGGTACATTCAGTTTTTAAAATTTCCGCACAAATAATCATGATGAGGACCGCAGCTGACGGCCTTGCCATCTGACAGATGAACTGACGGTGAAAATCAACGAAAAAATTCCTGAAAATCACCGATTTACCATTACGGATGTTTCGCTAGACATGGATTGCAACACAGCGCTTTGACATTGACGTAGAATTGCATGCTGGTGTAAACAAATGGTTAAAATATAAGGCAGCATATTTCTTCAGGGACGGAATTGAAAAGCTTATGAAAAACATCTCAATTTGAATAGTGACTACGTTGGAAAATAGTTTAAGAATATGCCTTTCAAATTTACATAATAAGACTTTGTCCTGTCCATAGGTTCATATTTTATTTCAAAACGTAGGTTACTCTCCGAACAGTCCTCGCTGACAGCTCGCGTAAGTTAATTAAAATTAGCAATTTTCCACAAAAATAAAATTTATTAATACAACCGGTTTCAATGCAACTACATCATCTTCTGGTGGGAGAGGTGGGGTTTCACCAGAAGATGATGTATTTGCATTGGAACCGGTCGTATTAATAAATTTAATTTTTGTGAAAAATTGCTAATTTTAATTGATCATGTTATTCCACCATATCACGCCTGAAACGTCTCTTTTTAGCTCGCGTAAGTTGCTATTTCAGCGCACATTTTAACAGTTCGCAAAATGAGCAAAGGAGAAGAACCAGAGTCCGCACCTTACCACAGCAGGATGCGTACTGATTGTAGGGACGTTTAGACACCTAGATGGTGGCTCTAGCCATACCCACTGCCACGCTAGGCCGAAACGTTTGTTACTTTCTTGGCGTACCTCACATACTCATCGTATTTATGAACGCGCACTTATGAATGAACAGCTGGTTTCCTGGGATCGTGCGGTGGCTTGGCTTAAGTACTGGCTTCCCACCGAAAGGGTTCGGGTTCGAATTTAGGAGGTGGCGGATGATTTTCAGAGATATCCCGATCCTTACTTGGGGTGCTTTGTGGAGAGCACTTGAAGTAAGTACACCGTCCGTCGGGTGAGACGTTTAGTCCCTTGACGCCTTTCGTTAAAAGTAGATTAATGCCGATATCGGATTTCTCTCCACCCTTTATCCTTTCCCTTTCATCCCTAGAAACGCAAATGACCAAAGTTGTCGGTCACCTCCCCTAAAAACTACAGCCATGGATGGTTCCATGCCTAGCGCCATTGCGGTGTTATTGTGTAGATGTTGCTGAGGAGGAGAGGAAAAGTATTTACGTCACCCTCCAAAAAGGGCAAAGGGGGACGTTTGGGGAAGGTGTAGTGTGGGGGATTGCGTAAGTGAAACCCCGCGGATATTTAGACGAGTGGAGCGTGCAACAAGAGTGGCCGCAAAGGCGTCCTCGAGGCGCTTAACGAACCATTCCGCCGTTCTCGACATGTTCCCACGAATCGGCCCGACGAATGAATCTGTTCGCTACGCGTCAACGTGACCGGCCTTCGGAAGTCTTCCTTCATTCCAGGGACGCATCATCCCGATTATGCTTTGTTTTCCTCTCCCGCTTAACCGTAGCGAAAACTTCCTTCCTGTCCCCTCCCCTTCCGCCCTGTTTAACTGTTGACTCCCCACCCCCCACCCTTACCCCTGACGCACGGTAGTTGGAGAGGGCGTGCACATATGCAAAAGCCGTCGGAAACTCAGAAGGTAAACCTTGACGTGGTTGCCATCGCGTATTTTTCAATCGTGGCTAAAGAGTGGGCACCTAAATCTAATATTCCATAATGCTACAGTCGAAATTCTGTCGACGGGCTTGGACTCGTTTATTGCATTTCGTTCGTGTCAACACACTAGTTCGGTATTTTTCAGCTAATTCAGAGAAAAAATCTGCTACCAAAATTCGATTCCCAATCTCGGGACGCAGTGATGAGAGTGACATTTTTCACTTTGCCATTAGATTTTTTTAAACTAATTCCGAATATGACGGATGTAATGCGTCTCAGTAATTCCATCGGAGAAAGACTCCACACTCTCTAACTTTATGATATAAATTAAAAATAAACGTACTTACGGTCGTGAAGCAATTAAATAACTAAATAGCCGAGCCCGTAAACTTGATTGGCACTAGATTTGTAAAGGGGGGGAGGTAAAAACAAAGTTAAAAATAAGGGGAAAGATGGGGAACACACACTAGGTTTGGAATACAGTGACCCACGTACACCTCAATCGCACACGAAAAAGCAAAATTCATAAATAACAAAACAAACTTACATTCACTCGATCACTAGGGCGTGTTAAGGAATAACAGTCACTCTCGTCAATCGCATTCACACACACACTCAGGGTTTTCGAGGATATCTACTAGCCCAGGGACCCGTTGTACTCGCACAGGAATGAAAAACAAATTTAAATAAAAGTCAAAAAGAAAAGGCTCAAGTTCACGTTCTCAACCACTCAATCACTCGGGGGTGAATCTCACTCCGTACTCGTACCGTAAAGGGGGTACTCACCTTTGTGAATACCGCTCACTCACACATTCAGGGTTTACAAGACTAAGAAACGGGAGACACGTTTGAGAATTTAGCGTGATCCCGTGATTAATGAAGCAAGATAATCTTGTTACGCCGTTTACTATGTTATTTAGAATACAAAAATATAAAATTTAAACCGAAAAAGTCTTGAAAATAGTTTAATTATAGTATATAATTTAATGCCTCGATCGCTAATTTTATGCCTCAGAATTATGAGGTAGAAGAATATGATTTCAAGGACATAAATAATATATTCACCAAAAAATTAACAAAATAATTGTGACCAGCGTCGATAAACAAGCCTTAATAGGCAATGGATCGTATGCTAGTCAATTTTTAAAATAAACACGTTACATTTTTAGAAATAAATTTGATGAAATAAATTCCTGATGCATAATTGCCCGTCACACACCATAGCAGTGACCTCCAGGGTGACAGGTTTTTGCCGATGTGCACAGCAACAATTCAAACTTTTAATTTTGTGGATCGAATGGTGCGTTGACTAACGTATTGGCTTCCCACCCAGGGCAGCAGATAATTTTCAAGGTTATCCCGATCCCCACTTGAGGTGCTCTGTGGAAAGTACTTTGAGTGAGTACGCCATCCATCGGATGGGAAGTTAAGCTGCGGACCTCTTGGCGCCATTCGTTAAGAGTAGGCTAATACCGACTACGAGTTTACGTCCACTTTTCCATCCTTCCCATCCACTCCTAATGGCGCTAATGACGTTACGATAGTTGTCAGTTGTATTCCCTAAAGCTACTACTACCACTAACTTTTATTTTCAAAATTAACTTGTGCCGACTTGTTGAAAAATGAAGTCCATCATCATGCCAAACAGGGCTTACAGGAAATGATTAAACTTTATCAACGACTAAACATGTAAGTTTTAATCTTTTTAGATATTTCTCCACTTCTCTTGAAAAACTTGATTAGTAAATTCTTCACGGCGCTCGTAGATTTGATATATGTGTTTGGGATCCATTGAATAATGACTAAATTATATAATTAAACAGGAATGAAAAGCAGCCCATTATTCAGCGTGGTGCAAATAAAAGCGGCCCATTTTGTGAAGAACTCTCCTGAATGAGCACAAAGTGTCCCATAGTTACTGGATGGCCAATGGTTGGATTCACTAAACACACTAATGCCCGAAGTGAGAGTCACTCATCTACAGGTAAGGTTGCCTTCGCGTTCGTTTGCCATGATCGTGCCTACATACTTCGTACCGAGAGGGGAAAAAAGCTTCGAAGACTTCCTTTGTTTGAGCTACCAAAACGAAGGAAACTCTGACCTGACTTTTTTTACTTTTGCTCTCATCGTGTAGACTTCCTTGGAAAAAGAGAGCCTTACGTCTCCCATACAGAAATCCTTCTCTCGTTCTTCCTTGTGTCTTAATACAGCCTCGCATCGTAGTAATAACTCTCGGTAGGGGTCTAAGATAACACGACAAAAATTTAGGAGAGTACAAATATTTCGAGTATATTATGCACAAAATGCGTGACACTACTAGGTGAAACAATAGTGGTTAATTAATGGAAAATCAGAAACAATCGGTATAAGGAATATTTAATTTCTCACACAATTAGAGACCAAACGGCAGGAAACAAAATACGCCTTAAAATCAACATGTACTCCATTTATAACACCCAGAGCCACACATTATAGTGGCGGTATGGGGACTCATCCTAATTTTTATTCTTGAGACCAGAACAGCTATAATCACATATTGCTCGAGGGTCTACACTCTCATGCATGGGAACTGAACAGAGGCCCTCATACGCCTGCAAGACCAAATACACAGAACGGGTGATCAAAGCGTCACCCAGGCATTCAAATTATTAAATCCCCAGTTTCGGAAGTAATATTTGAGAGAAGGACAATGGACACGCCTCTTCCTCAAAGGTAATAATCCGTACACCTACGTGACCTGTGCATTAAATGCGCGAACTGGTGCAATCTGGTGGCCGTGACGCAGACTATAGCCCCATCTTCCACTTGCGGCGCTAGTTGCCTGAGACCTAATGCCTAAGCCGTATATATATATATATATATATATATATATATATATATATATATATATATATATATATATATATATATATATATAATGATTCGGAGCACTTGGGCGCTTTAAAACATCGCAGATCTCAGTGTAAAATTAAGTTTCCTTGGTGGTGTAATCGTTAGCACATCCGCCTGGCAAGTGGAAGGTCTGGTGTTCAAATCCCGGTTAAAGAAATATTTTTACATTCGTGATCTGCTCAAAAACCGCCTTCCCCACATGTCCTGTGTTCGTTTTTTATGTGTTTTCCTATCCCCTTTCCTTATACCTATTTTAAAATTTGAATGAATATTTGTGCGCCGTATGGCGGGACTTCGTATTTGGATGTATATATATATATATATATATATATATGGGTTCGATTCCCGGGCAAGACACTTTGGGCACCTGCAGCTCCACCCAAGCTAGTTGATTTTTTCGGGTACCAGATCTTCCTGGGAAACCATAACCGGCACAGGGAAAGGAACTGGCCCCCCTACCCTGATGTGTGAATATTCGCACGCCGTCGGGCTTGGTACATGGGTGAGCTCTACCATCACCTTCTAAACCGACCTTCGGGTTGATTACTGTGTTTATGGTTTTATATATATATATATATATACATATCCTCGCGCAGTCCCTAACCTGTACGTTAATTCTTATTGTAACTAACACCTGGGGAATTACGACTACAAGCATTCTGGTCCCTAATCGTTCTTGGAAAAAATGGCATTTTATACCTGTCAGTCTTGCAGTCTATCTCTCTAGTCTTATATTCGTGATTCCTTCGACCGTAATACGTTGGGGTTCGTATTATATCCTTGATGTCATCGGAAAAGGGCCCATCTTTAAACGTTTTCAATAAGTTTAATCTATATTGTAAACGCTGCTGTGTAAGAGAATCCCAACCTAAATTGTCTAGGAAAGTGGATACGCTGCTGCGTTGGTCATAACAATGTTTGACAAATTTAGCCCCCCTCCGCTGAACTCGGTCTAATTCCGAAATCAAATTGATATTTTAGGATCCCATATACTGGCAGCATACTCTAGGTAGGACCTGACCAAGGTAAGGAAATATCGTTTTTTTCACTTTTCCGACGCATTACCTAGCATTACTGTATGGATTTCACACGTTATCTAGGTTAGTACCGGCTGAACCCCATCGTCACCTGCCAAACCGACCTTTGGGTTGATTACTGTGTTTATGTTTTTTTATATCTTTTTTACTCCATCCAAAAACTGCAAAAAACCGCGCTGAGTAAGAAATTAATTATTCAATGATAATTAGCCTAGAATGTTGCCATAATTTTATTTAATCCTTTTTCTCTCGATTCTCTTTTTACTAACAGCTCCTCTCGCGTCAGTAGGGAAGTATTTCAGGAAGAATTTCGCGTCAGTAGGGAAGCACTTACATGCCACAAGACAAGTTGCTGAAGTTAATATTACCTCCATCATTTGAAATATTTTTCATTCCTATTGTTAATTAACAACAAAGCCAAACTTATTTTTGCAGTTGCTTCTTACAATCATAGAATCATCCCCTATCATACACTCTGGTAGTGTTTATGGGAAGAATCAACCCCAGCCGTACTCTTACATATTGGGCTTGATTCTTCCCATAATATTCATATGGCCATAGTTACCGTTCGCATCAACACCCTACCCAACACCCTGGTAGTGGCTTGCTGGGTACAACTTGAAATAATACGTGGATGTATTTCAACCTCAAATTGCGCTCCTGCCGTCATCTGAAACACCATCCAAAGGAAAGATGACTGTTGATAGCCCTTAATTTTAGGATCCCAGCGGTAATCGGGAACAGTAAAAAAATATAATGTAAATCTTTTAAAATTCGAGCCTAGGTATATAATTAGGTATTTTTAAAACAACATCTTGCAATTGAGAGGCCTGAATGCCAACTATTTCTGTAAAATATAAAAAAATTGTAATTTTTTGGTTGAGTAGTAACAAGTTTTTGTAATATATTGAATAAAAGGAATCGTTAATGAAGTGGACTTCATCAAACTAATAGGCTTCCATTAGAAAAGTTATTTACCACTTATTAGAGCCAATTACTCGCGGCTATTTTCATACTAAATATTTATTGTAGACCAAGGGAAATCAATGACCGAGGATTTGTTGATATGATTTTATGTGGACAGACTTGTCGGATGAAAGGCTGAGGTTTTGAATACCAAATGTGACGTGAGTATTAGGTCATATTGCAGCAGTTGTAGGGAATGCATCGCTTTGCTGACGCCCTCGTTTTGCGTCGATCCGTTGTTTGTCGCTCCACTAATCCGTCTCTTATAATGCTACGCCGCCCGTCTCGTTCTCATGACTGAGCAAATTATCGTAACTCTAATTATCGTAACGTTTACCCATCATTTAGTATTAATTTCATTCTAGTGAAATATATAATGTTTTAAAGTTTCAAATTAGTGCATTACGCTTACATTTTCAATGGAAATATTCCATCTCTAAATGCTACAAGGAGAACCGATATGCTCCCTAAAGGTATTTATGTATTATTATGTATGCCAGTTATCTATCTATATACACGCTACCTTACAAGGCACAGCTGGGCTCTGTAACAGGAAGTAATTCAACACCAGGTATGTAGTATCCAAAAGTTGGAGCTTATTTGATTGAGTTTTTCATGATAAATATGCAAAATCTCTAATAGAGATAATGTCCACTACTGTAAATGCTCTACGATGCATGCACGTAAGACACTCCTCCACTCATGCTAGACGAGATGATGATAACGAGAAAAACAACAATCTACGGTTAGATGTAATAATGACAACGTACTGGGTGGCTCAGTTCGAAAAAAATATTTTTCCACCCCATCGCCATCGCTATTCTACAGATACAGTAATTGTGATACCAACTCGTGGGAGAAATGGCATCTTAAATTGATAGGTTCTACACTCTTTCTCTCTAATCACGTTGCCCCTAGATCTCCTGCCTTAGTACGATGGTGCTTTTTAGGTCCATATACATTCACAAAATATCTAAATAGTACTTTTTTATGTATAAATATGTATACATATATATATGATAATATAATAATCTACAGTGCGAGTGTCCTTTTACGTGTTATCTGTTTTATTCTGTGTTCTATTGTGCCGTCCAAAAGTTATATTCTCTCTTTATACTATCCTCATCTACTATATATACATA
>CM073779.1:34626715-34634215 GCA_037158775.1 Hetaerina titia
CGGCGGTGCCGTCGAAACGTCAATATCTACTGTAAGTGTCCTTCATTTATGTTTCTGTGTGTGGAATATTTGTTATCCGAGTGTTTATATATATGTATATATATATATATATATATATATATCGATGATGCGGAAGTACTCACGAGAGCAATATAACTTTTGGACGGCACAATAGAACACAGAATTAAACAGATAACACGTAAAAGGACACTCACACTGTAGATGATTTAAGCTTTCGGCCCACTCCGAGGCCTTCTTCAGGTCAGACCTATATGTATATAACCTAAAGATCCACCCAAACTATGTGATTTTTCGGGCTCCAGATCTGCCTGGGAAACAATAACCGGCACAGGGAAAGGAACTGTCCCCCCTACCCTGATGTGTGAATTTCACACGCTGTCGTGCTCAGTACTAGGTGAACTCTGCCATCACCTACCAAACCGACCTTCGGGTTAAAAACTGTGTTTATGGTTTTATATATATAAACACTCGCACACTTACGCACATATACGCCTCTCTGCATCATGCCGTAATCGGTATGTTCGAGTCAAACTTAAAATTTTTTTTGGAATCATGAAAATACTATATTTTACATATGTAAATAACGCTTCCTCACTTCCCACGCCTCAGTTGCTACGTCTGATTTTGTTATGGCAATTTAATCATAGCCATTTTTGTTATGTTAACTTTTCTGCAGTTACTATCACTGCTGGAAAAAATATACACCAAGAATAATTTCGAAAGGATCATTTCAGTATTGGATCAGGGAAAGGTGAAATACGGGCACGACCCTAGACGTAAGAGGTGGATATATGCATTCTATAAGCACTGATCCAATCCGGTTCACTTGGCTTATGATTCTGTTAACGGTTTGGCTTTACCCTAGTCATCAAGCCTCCCGAAAACAACCTTACTGGACCACGTACCCCTTCAAGGGCCCGTATCGACCGTAGAGAGCAGTGAATATACTCCAGGACGTGGCAAACCCGTCAAGCAGCGACCTCGAAGGCCTCTGAGGCTCAGCGGGCTCAGTTGGCCCTACTCTAGATGGGCCTTGAGCGGGCGAGTCGACGACCCAACCGCCCACCCTGGAGGATGCCGTGTCACAGGTGGTCAAGCGGCACACGTTTTGCGGTGTAATCGTCGAATCACCTGTATCATTCACTGCACCTCCACCCGCCCCCTCTCCTCCCACTTCCATAACCTCGTTTCGTTCGGTTGGGAGTGATGGAGGGTTTGAGAGGATGGAGTGTGGCGGCGGATGGAGGGGGAGGGAGGTTTGCCGCCCGAGAGCTGGTCAAATCATACATCCCTGCCCCCTCTCCCCCTTCCACACCTCTCCCTTCCCAACGCTTCTCCCCCTACCCTTCCCTTCCCACCGGTTTTTTCCTTCCAATTACTTTTTCCCTCCCTCCTCGTGCCGCTTCGGACAAAAAAGCCCCGAGGACGTGAAACTGCCTGACCCACATTCCAAGCGGAAGGCCAAGGACGAGGAATTTACTCAGCATCTTCCCGGAACTTGTTGGATAAACACAAGAAAAGTCGATGGCGCTGTAATAGAATGGTTTCAGGACTCGTCTGCAGGATGGGATCCCATCTGGCTCCTTGAGATCTTTTGCATCGGGGAAATTTGGGCGTAAAGGGAGGAACTTCCACTGCTCCGCTCACCGTGAGAAAGTATCGAATCAGGATCATGTTTTTGAAACAGGATTTAAATTACCTGGCTAGTCGTGCATGAGGGGTGATGTCGTTAAAAATTTGAAAAGATTATAATCATATTTGACGATCGACCATCGCTGGTCGCGTGTAACGAGATTACTCCAAAGCGACTTTCCCTCCACATTAAATGAACATTATTACATGTCACGCAAACTCTGAAGGGGATACTTTCAACTGGTATCGAGATGTTTATGTCAAGATACCATACTATCATGCTTTCGCCTCTAAGAGTTTCCCACATTAATCAATTAATCTCTCACTAAATGCTGCCCTTTGCTTGCAATTTACATCCTCTGGATCTCACTAAGCAAATGCTCTTGCATACATGAAAAATGTTACCTGCGTGATAAATAATCTATAGCTATGATTTCCAAAACTAAAGTATCAAAGTTTAGGTAATATCGATATATGCTCTACACCATCAAGTGACCTTGATAGCCGAGTCAAATCGTCAACAAAAGGCGAACGAAATTCATCCCTGGTCGAACTAAGAGAGAAAGGGGAGGGAATGAAAACCGTAAAAATAATTGAATGAGGGAGGCAGACATCAGTGCAAAAGGCCAGTGGGTACGAGTACCTAAAATTTACCATTAACACCATTAATTAATAACCATATATTGTGTTTTTCGTGATTTAAATGCTCTTAAATTTCATTCAGTTTTTTATATTTATCGTATTTTACTTGGCATTCTTCATATATCCTACTCATCGAGGAAGATGTTCCGAGTATGGAGTATATGTTTGGCAACCGTCATTAAAGACCCCTCGCATGAATATTTATAACAGCTATAGATAATATTCTTTATTTTCTAATTTGCCGTGAATCGAACCAATGAAAGATGGGAAAGCACTTCCCATTTTGTGAAGGCAATGTTTGACCTATTGAACCACCTTATCTAATTCGTTGAGAGCGGCAGACGTCACTTGGTGAAAATTATTTTTTTCGTCTTGTAAAATTTTAATGAAACCAAGCTGTTTATTTTTACACAATTATTATCACACAATACACAGAAAGGTGATTAGTGCTCCGTGTACCGAATTTTATATGGGCTCCAAGGAATGAAAATGAGATGAGGGGTGTGATAAGGAGAGGTGAAGAGAGGAAAAGGGGATCATGAGGATGGCAAAGGAAAGAATGGCATGAATAAGTGAGACCGAGCGCACATGCCAACCTTGAGCGGGCGTTGATGTTGTTCAGAAGTGAAAAAGTTTTCAATTACAATAAATTATTTAAGCCAGGATATGTAGGTATCGAATCTTTCTAGAAAGTCCAATTTCACCTTTATATTATACAATGTAAAACATCAAATATAAAATATTACTAACCAGAATAAATTTAGGTGCATTTTTCCACAATCAAAAAAATTTAAATACCAAGTAGTAATAGTAATTAGTAAATAGCAATTAATCCGATTTTAAGGTATGGTTTTAAATATTAGAAAACTTGACGTTTTTATTGAGATTACTAATATGTTTCAATTCCAGGCAGTATTGCTCGTAAACTCTGAATTAATAAGTATTAATTATTAGAATAACACTGTTCGTACAAATGTTTATCATATTTACAAGTTTCTTGATGATTGATAAAACAAAGCATGTGTTTATGCACGAGTTAAAAATGGGAGGCATTGAAGACTCACATTCGTTTGCCTCGTATTCATAATCCAAAGCGTTGTAGCAGAAACCATTAAAATACTATTATAAACATCCTCCGCATTCCTAATTAGCACCAGGATATATTACCTCACTTATTCTTAATGGAATGTACTCGTATTCCATGCGTATTCCCTTGTTTGAGACCTCATACAAACAAAGAATACGTGAAGCTTATTTCCTTCGAAATCATTCTTCTTTTTTCCTGTTTCTTGCATTCGTATTTGGCATTTCAATTCACTTTCTTTCATGGCATGTTTGCATCAAATCGATTAGTCTTTCTAAATCCACGCTCTCTTCCTAACTTCCTCGCCTTTATTGCAATCGTTCCGCTACGGATAGGTTCCTTCTTCAGCGCTCGCAGACTGTATCATTTATTCAATCCAGCAGGTAGCGCCTTCCTTTCTCCCCGCCACAACTTTTCCTCACACACTTTCAGCGCATTCAACGATCATTCCTTTAGAACTTTCTCAAGGATCACTCACAAGAATTGAGTTTTCCATTTAATTGTCGTATTCTGACTGAGTGGAGTGGAGTTTTTACTCCGGTAGTATGCATACGTGCTAGAGTCCAATATTTTTCTCTAGAAGCCGTTCTATTTTGATCATCAATTGATATTACACTCTAATTTTCCTTGCTGCCCAGTTTTTCCCTTGATCTACCTTTGGATATACTACATATTCCAATATGTTCTACAATCAGTAACTGATTGCTCTCCTGTCCTTCGCTGAAACTATCTATCATCAAAAATAGAGAAATTCGAAATCTTCCTTGGAACACCTCATTTCATATTTTTATTCTGCTAGGACCACAATTATATATATATATATATTTATTTATTTATTAAAGTTATATTGCTCTCGTGAGTACTTCCGCATCATCGATATATATATATATATATATATATATATATATATATATATATATATATATATATATATATATATATATATGTATATATATGTATGTATGTATATATGTATATGTATATATATATATATATAACTTTTGGACGGCACAATAGAACACAGAATTCAACAGATAACACGTAAAAGGACACACACTGAGATGATTTAAGCTTTCGGCCTACTCCGAGGCCTTCTTCAGGTCAGACCTTTTATTTTAGAGATTGTGTGAAGGATTTATTAGAGGCTTTTTGGAGAAGGAGGCGTTTGAATATTTCCACGGGATGATTACTAGGTAGGGGTTTAGGGTCATGAGTGGAGGCCGGGCGGAATTTGTTGAGTCCGGAATTGGTTTTAATTTGACTCGAAGAGTTACTTTGCGATTTCCAAAATGCGCGCCAACGAAGGTTACGGCAGAAATTGAGTGTGTCGTTGAGTAGATTGATTTGGTTGATTTTTGGTGTGGGAGAGAAGGATAGGCCTTTACTTAGTACGGAAATTTCGTTCTCAGACAGGCTGGTGTTGGAAAGGTTCACAATGTCATGAGAATTGTCGGAGGGGGGGGGAAGTGTTGGAACCCTTCGGTGGTGGTTGGCGCCTGGGGAAAACCGGAGGACCTTTGGGAGGAGGGGGGAGGTTGTAAATGCTTTGGAGGTCGGGTTTGTATTGAAAGAGTGGGGGTGGTTTGGGAGGAGGAGGCGGGAAAGTGTAAGAGTGCGGAAGTTTGAGACCCACTTGGAAGAAAGAAATGCATAGATTTGACAATTTTGTAAGGAGACGTTGCCGTTTCTGTTGGAGGGAACGTAGGGCAGATGAAGCTATGGCGTTGAGTTTTGGAATTAGGTGAGGAGTAGTCATGGAAATTATTTTGAAGAGAGAAAATAGGTTTGATACGTGTTGTTCACGAATTTGTTGGTACTGGGTAAGGATAAGGTGGGCATATTCTAAAGATTTTTGTTAATTGAATGCATTAAGTTGCGGGTGGATTTCAGGAAGGGCAGCAGATAAAGGTAGGGAAATGACTAGACCGTTGGGAACGATTCATAAGGACAGGCATGAGGTGAGAAACTCGGTGTGGCTGGTGTATTTGGCGAGTTTATATGCGTGACGGCGAAAATTTCGGAACCAAGATGAAATAGGAGAAGAATGGTTCATATTAGGGTGATTGGAAAGGATCTGGGAAAAGAAATTGGAAATAAAGGAAGACAGTGGTGAAGGAAAGGATAGCACAGTCACGATGGAGCAGGATCAGCAGCGGAAAGTTTGGTGGTGGATCCAACGACGAACACAGAAGAGACAGGAACAATAGCTAGGAAGCTTGATGTATCGATGATGCGGAAGTACTCACGAGAGCAATATAACTTTTGGACGGCACAATAGAACACAGAATAAAACAGATAACACGCAAAAGGACACTCACACTGTGGATGATTTAAGCTTTCGGCCTACTCCGAGGCCTTCTTCAGGTCAGTATATATATATATATATATATATATATGTATATATATATATATATACACATATATATGTATATATATGTAAATATATATATACATGCATACATACAAATATATATTTTCTATTTTATATGTATACTCATCGCGGTAGTCCAGGGGTAAAGTGTTGGACTACTGACCGGGTTCGATTCCCAGACGTTCGGGTACCAGATCTTCCTGGGAAACCATAAACGGCACAGGGAAAGGAACTGGCCCCCTACCCTGTTGTGTGAATTTCACACGCCGTCGTACTTAGTAATTGGTGAACTCTACCATCACCTACCAAACCGACCTTCGGGTTGATAACTGTGTTTTTGGTTAATACATACTATATACATATATATATATATATATTTATATATATATATATATGTATATATATATAAACCATAAATACTGTATTCAACTCAAGTTTGGTAGGTGTCGGTCAAGTTCACGCAATACTTAGCCCAACGTGTGAAATTCTTACGTCAAGGTAGAGGACCCAGATTCTTTCTCGGTACCGCTTATTGGTTTTTAGGAAATTTTGCTACACTAAAAGCACACCACTCGGGTGAGGTTAAGGCTTCCTGGGAATATAGTCGTATATACATTTGTGGAATTTTTGGAAGAAAATTGCTACGTATACTGTTCTAAAATGCCGTAACATTTTCATGACCTTGACTGTAACAAATTATTAAGACTTTCTGAAAATAAATATTTTTTTTTAAATCTCCATTCGACTTAATTAATAACTGAACTCTGTTTTATTAATATCTGAATTAGAAAACAAACACAGTTCGAGTCGTGGAGAATTTTTATAGGTTTACTCTGGAGTGTTTATTTTTAAGTTTTTTTTATCGTAAGTTGTGAACAGTGAAACAAAATGGTATACTAATTGCGTAAGCAGTCATGAGTTAAAAACAGGATGAACAAATAATGAAAGTCTTTGTAAAGGAGAGGCAATTTATAGACTCTTAACAGTAAAATCTAATCAGCTTATCTTCATCGTATCCATATATCAGCTGATAATCCTCCCCCTCGCCCCTCAAACTCGAGTTTTGTACAACCCGGTAAAATATATATTTGATAGGAAGGCATTGAGGAAAATATTAGGAAGAAGTCAAGTCCATTCATCAAATTGAAAGTTGTTTCGAGACCCAAGAAGTGAAAGAGAAGCCACGCATTTAAGAACCTGCGCTAACCTTCATTTGAAAAATTTATTCCTTTCATTGGAATTTTCTCATGCTCCGAGGGTTAAGGTTAATGCTCTTGGAAAGTTTTCCCATTCCTAAAGAAAGTGTATGACATTATGATTACAGTCTTGAGCATGGCTCGCGTGAGTGACGTCGCGTGATTGTCGATTGACCAAAAAGACACATTTGTACACGTTGATGGGATTTAATCATTCGGCCGACAAGGTTATCGCATTCACCGATTGGCCCAAAGTTGGCTAGTTCGTGTTTCGCTTTTAGGGCGTTCGTTTTATGACGAGAGACGCAGCCTTCCAATAAATAGGCATTGCCGTAAGAAATGTCCTGTGACTTGATTATGTTTCCTATCGATATATTGGCATCGAGTTCAGTGGCGTCCATTGTTGTGACACATCTACTGCTTCTTGAGTCAAAGGCCTTGAGGAGTGAAATTTGACTAGCATTCAAGTATTTTCCCTCGAAACTAATATGTCGGATAGTTATGGAAATATGTCTCCGACTCATTGGAGAGCCTCATTTAAAAACTCTGTTTAA
>CM073779.1:34639215-34698757 GCA_037158775.1 Hetaerina titia
AATGTTCGTTTCAAGAAGATAAAGCAAGGGCGGCGGGTTAGGAAATGGAATTTAGAAGCAGTAAATGAATTAACGAGGAAGGAGTATCAGGAGGCTGTAGAGAAAATGATGGATAACGGTAAAGAACTGAGTGCTATCGAAGAAAAATGGAAATGTATCAAGAAAGGGATATTGGAAGCCGCTAAAGACACTATAGGAACCGTTAACGGGAAAAGGATAAGGAAACCATGGGTAACGGATGAGATGATTGCGAAGATGGATGAGAGAAGAAGATGGAAAAATGTAAACACAGAGTTAGGCAAAATGAAGTACAAAGAGTTAAACAATAAATTGAGAAGGGCCACAAATAAAGCAAAAGAAGAATGGTGGAAAACGCAATGCGAGGATATGGAAAGTTTACAGAAGAAGGGTGAAATTGGTGCTCTATACAGCAAGGTTAAGTTATTATCGGGAAGTAAGAAGGCAAGATCTGTGCTAACAGTTAAAGATAAATGGGGTAAGATAATAGTTGAACCAGGAAAAATCCAAGAGAGATGGAAGGAATATATAGAAACACTGTATGGTAAAGAACTTAGGCCGACAAGGTTAGACATAGAAAAGGAACATGACGTAGAAGAAGATAGCTTAGGTCCAGGCATACTCGACGATGAAATAGAAAGGGCATTAAAGGAGATGAAAGCAAATAAGGCTGTGGGGGTGGACAATATTCCTGTAGAAATGTTGAAATGGTTAGGGAAAGGTGGGAAAAAGGCCATATATGGACTGATTCGTAGTATCTATGAGGAAGGAATCTGGCCGGAAGATTTTGTGAGATCGGTGTTAGTTCCTATTCCAAAAAAGGCAAAGGCTTCGTCATGTGAGGATTACAGAACAATAAGTTTGATATCCCACGCAGCTAAAGTTATTCTCAGGATCATCAACAAAAGGATAGAGAGTAAGGCAAATGATTACTTAGGGGATGATCAGTTTGGGTTCAGGAAAGGAAGAGGTACGCGTGATGCCATTGCAGTAATGAGATCACTAGTCGAGAGGAATATAGAATACAATCAGGACGTTTTTGCCTGTTTTGTAGATTTCGAAAAAGCGTTTGATAGAGTGAATTGGGAAAAATTAATGCGTGTATTGCAGAAAATAGGAATGGATTGGAGGGACAGGAGACTGATCCGCAACCTGTACATGTCTCAGACTGCTCAGGTGCGAGTGGGGAACGGAGAGTCTGGATGGGCAGTGTTAGGAAGAGGTGTAAGGCAGGGTTGCCCATTGTCACCGGTACTGTTCAACGTATATGTAGAGGAAATGATTAAAGAGGCATGGGAAGAACTGGAGGTAGGAATGAAAGTCGGAGGGGAACTCGTAAAATCGGTTAGGTTTGCTGATGACCAAGCATTAGTTGCTCAGTCAGCCAAGGGGTTGCAAGCATTGTTGAGTGAATTGGAGGTTCAGTGCGATAAATATGGGATGAGAATCAATATTAATAAAACAAAGGTTATGCGATTTTCCAGAAAGAAAAAGGCTAAGCTAAATATTAAAATAGGCGGGGAAAGAATAGAGCAGGTAGAGCAGTTTACATATCTCGGAAGTGTTTTGAACCAATACGGTCAAAGTGGTAGGGACGTAAGGAGAAGAATTGCGCTAGGCAAGGAGGCTTTCTCAAGGAGGAGGGAGTTGATGACGGGGACGTTGAGTAGGGATGTTAAGACAAGACTCGTAAAAACTCTGATATGGAGCGTAGCTATGTACGGCGCGGAAACGTGGTCGCTGAAGCAGGAGGATAGACGTAGATTGGAGGCTTTTGAAATGTGGGTGTGGAGAAGAATGGAGAAGGTGAAATGGACCGAAAGGAAAACAAATGAGGAAGTACTGGAAATGGTGGGTGAGGAGAGGGGTTTGTTGAGAGAAATCCTATGGAGGCAGGAGAAATGGATGAAAGGCGTATTGAGCGGTAGTGGAATGTTGAAGAGGGTAATAGAGGGGAGAATGTTGGGCAAGCGAGGTAAGGGTAGGAACAGGATAGGGATGTTGGACGGGATGAAGGGAGGAAAGAAGTACACCGAGATGAAGAGGGACCTGATATAGATTAGTTTGCTAGGTGGGGAGTCACAAAATGTTTATTTGATAGTTGTGTCCATCCAAAAACCTACCTTAACCGGTAGATTACCTAATAATAATAATATAAACTATAAACACAGTACTAAGCCCGACGGCGTGAAATTCACTCATCAGGGTAGGAGCCTGTGCCGGTTATGGTTTCTTAGGAAGATCTGGTGCCCGAAAAATCACGTGAAGCTGCAGGTGCCCAGGGGGAATTTCCCGGGAATTGAACCCGGAACCCTCCGGTCAATGGTCCAACACTCCCCCCTGCCCTGGGCAACGTGGACTACCACGACCCACATATAAACTTTGATTAAAATAGAAACACATGATGGCGACCTTGCCGGCGAAACGTCAACTAGATATGTAAATTTCTTTTCTCTGTGTTATTGTGTTAATATTTTAATCAATTTTTATGTACGAATATTTAAGTCGTCGTTGAAGAGTGGTCCTTTTCTGAGATATTTATTTGTGTGTATATATACATATATATTGTTTTTGCGTCTAAATGTAACTCATGAATATGGTTGTGGCCATTCAGATTAAGTCATAAATATGCGACGAGATGTTATTTTTTTTCTCAGTCCAACCTTTTGGATAGCTGATTCACTGGCCACCCGCCAAGGAGCTGTATTGATTTTAAATTATTCCCTAAATTTTGGCTCGCTCCATTTTTTATAAATATCCGGGGCGTGTTGGGCGCCCTTAAGAGGAAAGTTTTAGCTATTCAGGGATCCCTAGTATCTTGAGTTTCAAGTTTTTTTTTTAAGAAATCACACTCTGTGACCTTGGGGTAAGTCTAAATAATCCCTCTCCTTTTGTTCTGCTGAGCTAGAAATGTCTATTTTGGCCATTCTGACTGGCTCTTTACTGGAATATATACATACTTAAATTCTCTTATGAAGACGGTTCCCCAGAAGATGTTACACCCGGCAGTAGGAGTGAAAGCCATCTTGTCCATAAACATAAAAATTGAATGATGACGGGTTTTAATGGTTTTGGGTGAGGCGTCAGTTTTTACCAGGTCATTTTTCAAGAAAAATACAAATCACTTCTATTAGTGCAGTCATAGGTGTGTATTTCGGAAGCTCATTTATTCAGTTAGTAAAATAGAAAACGATTGACTCACCGTCTAATCTGGCTGAGGTATTAGCAGGCGGAAGCTCAGTGTTCTAATTGCCAGGGAATGTGCATTTTTTGAATGGCAAAATAAAATGCGAATCCTTCGGATAATATTTACTCTATAAACTGAATTGAGCTGGCCCAGGTGGATAACCACCGTACAGCTAGTTCACTTTAATCTTACAGAATCGAAGCTAATTACATTTGAAATGTTGTAGCATTTGTCAAACGTATTCCATCAGTGTGGATTTTTGGTTGGTTGTAGCAAATGTCCTTAATGCTTAATATAGAGTTGAGATCTTGACATTGAAGGTTTTCTAGTACGACTCCCTTATTCTAGCAACATTGAAATGGCAACGTATATCGTATTAAGCAGGTATTTAAAGAACAACCAAATGGATGGAGAGAGTCAACAACGGGCCAAAGTGCAAGCGACTGATCTCCTTACGGTGGGACGATGTAGGAACCAGTTTTCGCTCTCTTCTTTGAGGCCCACTGCTTGTGTGTATCCGCATTTCATTCAAGGTAATAATCATAACTGTTGTGTCGCTTCTTGTTTTGACTCAATAAGCGGTCAATAACCTTTAGCCTGGGTGGAATTAAATGCACTTTCTTTCATTCAATCATACGTCATATTATAATATTTCAATGCTCAGAATATTTAACTTGAAAAAGTTGAATATTCTGCCTTGAACAGCCATTTTTTCCGGTCATTATCTTCTGAAATACGTTTTATTTTTTGGTATACCCCAAAAAAATGCCGCAAAGGAAGGGGTAGTGGAAGAATTACCCACGCATGGCCTTGTTTTGGCATATTTCAATCTCAAATTCCTCGTCCAGGTAAAATTATTGACTGCCTATTGGTGATGCTATCACGTCATGGTATTTCTGTTCCTTCCGTCTATTTGTTCATTTAAATGGCAATTATGGTATTTTTAATAACAGTATTTGACTTGTCGTGTCCATTATCACTTATTCTGTAAAAAAAATGAGCTATCATGCCAGTAACAGAAGTAATTCATCTTTTCGATATGCAATATTTCTTCTCCCTCGGCTATTGGGCCCAGTGTGTGCTCTGGCCTGTCTCAAGATGCGCGTCCATTTTTCTCTGTTTAGTACTTTATCCCACCATGCTGCGGCCCACATGAACTCCAAGTTCTCTTCCTAAACCTGTATCCATTTCTGCTTTGGTCCTTCCAGTCTTCCTCTTTTCTTCCGTACACCCATGCAAAAACTTATTTGGTATCCTATTCTCACCCAACCGTTCCATAAAAGCTACTCAGGCTTTGGGTTCAGAAATCGAGATGTCTTTACCATTGAGAACGCTTTCTTTTTTTATATTATACATATATATTTTATATATATATCCAAATAAACAAATATTTTGTGAGTCCTAACAAAGATAACCCAACATCCTGCTGCGTATATTTTCTGTAAGTATACTTCCTTCCTCCCTTCATACCATCCAACATCCCACTGCCGATCAATGCGACCCACGTTCATTTTTCCTGCACCCATAGATTTCTCGCAACAATCCCCTCTCCCTACCCGCCATACCTAGCACTTCCTCATTTTTTTCCTATCGGTTCATTACACCTTATCCATTTTTTTCCAAACCCACTTTTCAAAAGCCTCCAATTTACTTCTATCATTCTGCTTTAGTGATCACGTTACCGCGCCATGCATAACTTCGCTTCAAATCAAAACTTGGAAGGATCTCTTCTTAATATCATTACCCAACGTCCTTTTCATCAATTCCCTCCTCCTTGTGACAACCTCTTTGCCTAGTGAACTTCTTTTCCTTACGTCCCAACTACTTTGACCATGTTGCTCCAAAACACTTCCGAGATACGTAAACCCTTCCACCTGGTCTAGTTTTTGTCCTACTCTTTTAATGTTTAGCTTATCCTTTGTCTTTCTGGAAAATCGCATAACAATGTTTTTATTTATATTGATTCTCATCACATATCCATCGCACTAAATTTACAATTCCTTCAGCAATGCTTGCAACCCCTTGGCTGACTGACAAAGTAGAGCTTGGCCATCAGCCAAGGCAACCCAAAAACCAGCAAATTTTATACGAATTCTCCGCCAACTTTCATTCTTATCTCCAGTTCTTTTCATGCCTCTTTAATCATTTTCTTCCCTTATACGTCGAATACCACCGTTGATAATGGGCAGCCATGCCTTACTCCTCTTCTTAACCCTGCATCCGGACTCTACGTCCTCCACTCGCACCTGAGCAGGCTGAGACATGAAGGTTGCGGATTAGCCTCCTGTCCCTCCAATCTATTTCTATTTTCTGCCATATATTCATTAGTTTTTCCCAATTCACTCTATCAAACGCTTTTTCGAATTATATATCTTCTAATATATGTATATATATATATATATATACATATATAAGAAGACCTGAACGTATGCAAAGTAAGTTATATTTATAGTTACTATTCTCTTATTAACCTCGTATAGCACAAGTTTTCGCTACTTAAAGCAGTACCAATGTAGCTAAAACACCTTAGTCTCTCGAAGGTGCATTGCCCAAATATTTTAAATACTTCAACGTTATTATTTTCTTATGCTTTGTGTGCCTTATTTAATTCTAGGACCCGTTGTTTGACTCCCCTTTTTCATTGTCTTAAACATTTTCTTGTGGACATCCATTTTTCTCGTCACCAATGCAATGTCGTTTTCATAATAATAAGATTTATTAGACTTATTATATGTTATTTCTCCTAATCTCAGGCTCTTCATTATTTCATGTAGAGCAAGATGAAAAAGTGCCGCAGAAACAGAATTACCTTGTAGCACTTCATCTTTTATCTTGAAATCTATACCAATCTTTCCTCTAACACACCTCTATGGTTTATCTCCTAAGAAGCATTCTATCAGTTGTCTATCTTCCCGGTGGAGAGCCTCATTGGTGCTCACCAAGGTGTTTTTCATCATGTATATTCAATCCCTTCTGTATTATACTAGAGGATACCTCGAAAATGATGTTTCTGCGGCGTTTATCCAAAATGGTAATGACTTTCGGGCGTTCCTCCGCGTGAGGATGTCTCATGGTGACTACGTTTTCAATCAGACACAGACTCAACCAATCAGAGCCAACCTAGGGCACCCAACACCCTATTTGCTGGTAAAACGCTCTGACAAAAATCGACACATCTTCAATTCTGAACTAAAGACGCCAGCAGTATGGATGGAGAAACTGTTCTCATTAAGAGATACCACGACACGAAGGATCGCTCAATGGAGAACACCTTGCCAATGGCATTCATTATTACTACACCCCTATAGCTTCTGCCCTATCCTTTTTCCTCCTTCTTGAAAATGGGAAAGACGAATCTCTTTAACATTTTTTCGTCATTTATTTTTTCATCCAAATTTACCTATCAGGCCGCGTAGGTTCTTATTTAATTCATCTTCTTCAGAGTGAGTGGTTTAGCTATGCTTTCATCCTCTCCTGAGGCTCTTTCAGTCCGCTGTTCATTCAGTAATTCGTCTACCTCTCCTATGGATGAGGATATAGCAAATTATTGGTCTACATTCTTATAAACTAGTTTTTCACTCTCCTAATCCCCTCTTACCTTCAACAATACTCCAAAGTTCTCGGCCATTCTTCCCAGAACGTCTTCCTCCACTCCGATTCAACTTTCCCTTCCTACCCTTAAATGAGTTTGCTCTATACTTAAATTCTCTTGGCATCCATCTTGTTTACTCTTATAACTTCCTACTTTCATTTATGACCGTTCGATTCCTCAATCTTTTCCGTACAACTTCTTAGATATTTTTTCTTTATTCTTCATGTTCTGTTTGCTTTATTTCAACTTTCTTCGTATCATTCATTATTCTATCGTTGTTCCTGCTAAAACATGATCATACTATGTGCTTTTTCATTCCATATATTTTCTACACCCATCATATCATGCTATGCTTAATTCCTCACTAGCGTTCTATCGCCTATACTTTCTTTACCAGCTTCTTCCATAGCCATTTTATTTCGGACCATATTCTTCCTGCAGTATCATTCATTCTCTTTCAAATCTTCATTTGGTTCATTACCTTCTGCTCATTCACGTAACATATTTCCATTTTCATTAGTTGCAGCACGCGAAGTAGGCTATCCATCTAAACGCTCATCTAAATCTACTCAATACCCCGCAAGCCGCCGCAAGGGCGTGTGGCGGAGGGACCACTCCAAGAAATCTTCCCTGCCCATTTTTATTCTTATGTCTCCAAGTAGAATCAACACTTCATTTTTAGATATTTGGCTGTAATTCTAACTTATCACAGCGTGAAATCTTCTCTTCATCATTAGCCTTTCCGTAGGTACATCAGCAAAGATAATGGAAAAGTTTCCTAATCATCCTTTTGAGCCGATGCTTACAAATTCCTAGTCTTCCGATCCCAATCTCCCATTTGCTTTTATCAGAACAGTACTGTTCCATTTCCACACTGATAAAGAAACCTATTCCACCTATGCTTCGTCGGCGTAGTCTTACAGTCAATGTAGACAAGTCAAATATGCAGGCAGTGTTTGAATTCTTGAGTGTTTTCCAGGTTCTTTATCCGAAAATCCATCCAGATTAAGAGGCTTCTTTATGCATTTCGTAACAAAAAGGTTCTTAAAAAGTGGAGATGTTAGCCCATTATCCTGGAGGACCATGGTGTCACTACTTAGTCTGGCTGTTGCTCCTCCTATCGACCTATCCACCGATGTGATCCTATCAGGAGTGTAAAACTCACTCCGGCATAGCTCCAAAGATCACTTGAACGTGCAAGCTTACACTCCCGGAAAATATGTACCGCCTTCTTCAAAGCAGTGATACCTTTTGAAGGTTGCGGATAGCATAACTTATATTGAATGGCTGAAACCCGGACGTCATTCTCGTTTTATTTTGCCCGAATTTGTTTTTAAGTGCATCTGCCTTTAAGTGAAAGCATTTAATGAGGATAGAACGCCCTGCTCTGGTTCATTTGGCTGCAGACCGCAGTGCCTCGAGTCGGATTTGCGCAACCTTAAAAAAATGTGTGATGTCGGTTTGCATTGATCAACACTCCGTGAGACGTTCAATAAATAGTCATCATATATTTTTTATTCCCTTGATTTATTATGGAGAATTCAATTATATATTTTAGTTTTAGCTTAATAAATAAGGTATACGTAGTACGAATTTAATTGAATGGGCTCTTGAGATTGCGTCAGCCCTTCTAATTTTAAACAAGTTCAATCCGACTACAGTAACGGTAGAGATAACTCATTACGAGCTAAAAGCTGAATGGATATTTTGTTTTTCCTGAAACTAATGTCTATTCAATACTGACTTTGAATTTTGCCTGAAACTAATGCCTATTCAATGCTGCAGAAGGCTTGTGAAAAGCCTGTTGTTCTATGAAGAAATGTTATAAATTGGTTTTAAATGTTTCAATATGGACGGCAGTTCCAGAGGAGTAATAGAAGTAAACATTAACTCCGCTACTAAATTCGAGCAACGGTAAGAGCACTATCATAAATTTTGAAATTTTCAATGGGTGCGACTCACACGTACAGAATAGGTACGTGTGAGTCGCCCTCTCGCCTTTTTCAGATTGCTTCAGGCAAACGGGGTTGAACTTGTAGGCACTACTTATTGACCGCTTGATCTGGCAGCAGGAATTCATGATGCACTATGCCATTAAAATCGAAGAACACAGTGAGCATAACCTTCACGTTCGACCGCACTTGTCGAGCCTTTTTCGGGTTTGGCGAGCCAGAATACCTCCACTGGGATGATTGAGCCTTAGTTTCAACATCATATCCATAAACCCATGTTTCTTCACCTGTTATGTTTCAGTAATTCTGCATCGTCGTTTACTTCATTTAGTGACTCCTGAGCAACTTCCATTCGCCGCTGTTTTTGTTCAAAATTCAACCATTTTGGAACGAATTTTGCTGTTACGCGTTTCATACCCAAAAAATGGAAAAAATGTCATGAAATGATCCAATCGAAATTCCAACATCATCAGCGACCTCTCTAATTGTGATTCGGCGATCGTTCATGACCATTTCTTTCACTTTTTCCACGTGTTCATCGATTGTTGATGTGCTGGGGCGTTCGTCATCTTCAAGGTCTTCACGGCCTTCTTGGAAACACTTATACTATTCGTAAACTCTTGATTTACTGACAGCAGACTCACCATAGGCCTTTGTCAACATTTCACACTTTGTTACACTTGGAGATGCCGCAACAGTAACTTTTGACGGAGTCATCCGCTTCATGTGCATTACAATGCAGCAATTTCTTTAAAAAGTCCCGGTAAAGGCGAATGATTTTTACGCTCTGAAGTTGTTGCATCGCTCATAAGAAGTTTCTGTACGCAGTGGATTTCGAGACTCCTTATACCCAAACAACAGAATGTTCGCGTGCAGATGTGTTCGTAGTTGAAGATGATGTTAGCGAAAGATGAGTTCTTTTTCAGGTTATTACTGCTGATTGAATTCGATTGAATCATTTTGATCCTGAGAGCAGACGCTGAAGCTCAGACTGTGCAGAAATATCCGGGATCGCCAGCACCACGAAGCCTAAGTGCTGGGAAAGTTAATATGCTTATCATTTTCCATTATTCAGAGAATAGTGTATCGGCGTGTTATATCAGCTTATCACTGTGTACTTTTAGCTGAAAATACTCCAAAGAAATTTCAACCCAAAAAATTCACATATTCAGGAGAAAGATTACTGCTACACTGTGATATTCAACGGCCAAACATCCCAAATAGTGTTGCTAAATGTCAAGAAAAATCAATGTGAAATGTGCTTTTCATCCCATCTTCAGGGATCCTATTGATCTATCCCATCCCTGTATAGCAGAGACTTATACGCATGTGATTTTTTTCTTTTTACCTGGGGTTAAATTAACATTCTCGCGGAACGAATTTTTCATCAAAATAGGCAGTGGTAAAGGCTTCTTAAAAGGTTGTGAAGGACATATTAGAATATAGTCTTCAAAGATTAAAAAAGGAGTTGGGGCAAGTATATTGCATCCAATGGAGATCACTTTGAGAACAACCATTAAATTTTGGAGGATGAATGAACCCGTGTCCCAAAAAAAAGTAACCATTCATTATTGAACAGCTGTTGCAGTAATTTCCTTTGAAAATGATGCCTTTCAAGCCACGAATAATCTGGAATGTTCAAACAAGTTTTCCCAATCTGAAAATACCTGTATGGTTGTAACGGTAAGAAGTAAATTCGTTAAATGAAAATGCTCATGAATATAATTCGGCACTGATTCAAATAAACGCCGCTGTCTTCCTTCTTTTTAAAGGATATGGTAATACACATAGCTACATAGAAATACGTTACATTACATTCATAGCTAATGTTACCCATTCGTTTCGCTGACTACACCAAATCCTTCAATTTATAAAACTCTTCGAGGTTTCTATTAACTTAAAAAACTTCTCAATCCAACCGGGTCAGGGGTTCCATGATGAAGGACGTTTCGATGCACGAGTCGAGCATCGAAACGTGCATCGAAACGTCGGTCATCATGGAACCCTGACCCGGTTGAAGACCCGAGAAAACCACCAAGCTCATACGCCGGGAAAGCACCAGATCTTACTTCTCAATCCAATTTTCCTATATTCAACGAATTTCTTCTATTTCATAAATAACACAGGCCTACAAAAAAAATTTTTTTTGGTGCCGGGAATCTTTGTGATGATTTTAACTATATTTGTAGAGCTGAATCCAAATATGAAATCCGTTTTTATTTAACAGGTCTACTTTTTTAGATATGGCACATCGTACGATTAGTTGTTTTAATATTTGATATACTACCTTGATCAAAAAGTTCCCGGAACTTATTCAGAAAATTAAAAATACAAGTTTATTCATCTAAATCTATATTGTCCCCTTCAAATTAATCCCCATCGACTGCAACACACTTATGCCAGCGCTTGATCCAATCCTCGAAACATTTTTTATATTCGGTTTATATTCATAGTAAGCGGAAATGACCCGTGTTTGTGAAATTTTCAGACGTCGGAAGAATGCAAAAATCATCTTTGAGATTGAATAACAATTTCCTAACGTAGAAAATGTTCACGAATACTCGAATCATGTGATTCACCTTAGGGGATGATGAGTATGTGTTCAAACAAGGAAAAAACGCGTGAAACCATAGCAGTAATTATGTCATTAATGGAAAGGTACATTCGTAGAATACCATCAGCGTGTATATGTTAGCTTTCTTAGGTACTTCGACGATTGGGGCCAATGCATTATTTATATGTTTCGTAGATTTCGAAAAGGCGTTTTACAGAGTATATTAGGCAAAATTAATGTATTGCTGAAAGTATGAATGGATTGTAGGAATAGGAAACTTATCATCAACCCTAGCATATCTCAGACTTGCGACGCTAGTGGCGGACGGAAATTTTCGATGGGTAGTGTTAGGAAAATGAATAATATGGCGGGTCAGCTGTCTCATATGCTTTTCAACATTTATGTGGAAGAAATTGTTAATAGGGTCATTAGAAGAATTGGAAATAGGAATATTAGACATTCGGCAATTCGTAAAATCATGTATGTCTGCGGATGATCAAACTTTAGTCTTGCTAGTATTGCTGAGCAGCGTATTGGAAACTCAATGCGATAATGATGGGATGAGAATAAATGTTAAAGAGCAGATTACGTAGTTTTTGAGAAAGAGAGCAGCTAAGTTAAATGTTGACATAGGAGGGCAAAAACTAGAACAGGTGGAACAGTTTAACTATCTCAAAAATGTTTGTGCCAAAATGGTCAAAGTAGTTGACGCATAGGAATAAGAATTGCGTTAGGAAAAAAAGCTTTCCCTATGAAGACGCAATTAATGACAGGAACCATGAGTAAGGATGTTAAGAAAATTCTTATTAAAACCTTGATTTTAAGCGTGGTTTTGTGCGTCGTGGAAACATTATCTAAGAAGCACGTTGATGAGTGTGCATTGAAGACTTTCGAAAAGTGCGTATGGCAAAGGTGAAATGGGTAGAAGGGAAAAGAAACTGGGAAGTGGGAGGAGGAAGCATAGGGAGGAGGAGAGGGAATTGTTGGGAGAATACAAAGGATGTAGGAAAAAAGGTTGCGGGGCAATTAGATTGACATAAGTTTACTGGGCGTCAATGAAGGAAGGCTACTTTGGCAGTTTCCACTAGGATTTTTATTTTTTACGACCATGGTACTACCTAGTAAACCAATTGTCAATCACCTGAAGATATTTACTTGCGACGGAACCATGGTCATGAAAAATAAAAATCCTAGTGGAATCTGCCGAGGTAGTCTTCCTTCATTTACGCCTAGCATGACAGCCTTCCACCAATTAACGCACGAGGCAGTATCTTATGGCAATAGGATGTCGACGACTCTTATATTTATGAAAAACTTTATTACTTTTAAGTTAATCATTGAACTAATTTGAATTTTTCATTTTTGTGAAAAAATACCTTGTTGATAACGCTATTAAGGTTCACGTGTGTATCTGAAATTTGTGATAATTTTCTTGGAAAAATTGTATTTTTTTCTTCTTCCGATGCCAAAAATCAGACTGCATTCGATTTATATGATTGAAAATAAGCTCTTGTAGAGTATTGTATTTTATTATATTTGTGCAAATTTCAGGAATGCAAGTTTTAACCTAAAATACTAGATGTTAAACGTGGTATACTTATATGTGGATGCATCGAAGACCACCTCGGAGAAGCGGAATCCACCCAATACATATTCTGAGATATTTATATCAGATATATTAATGATCTTTCTCAATAATTCTACTTGGCGTGATAGATCTCATAGCATTCAAAGGAGAGTACTACGTCACAGTTTCCACAACAGTATAGAGCATCTCTTCCCCTGAATTGTTCTGCGCAGACGATAGACTTTTACGTATGCTATTTCCTTCCCAAGGGAGGGATTCTTTCGATGAAATTCCTTCCTGTAAAGCGAGGCTTTGAACTATCAGCGACGTAACTGTCAGGCACTCAGGAAAGGTTTATTTCAGACTTTCCCGAAGACCTGACCACCGACTCACTAGTAAACATCTTCCACCCACGTTAACAACTGTATCATGAAACATTTATGCAGAAACGAAACGTATTGCTAACACTAAAAACCCTTCATATTATTTACGATGGTGAAGTGTTGATAACCAGGATCACCAGACCCGAGATAGGACCAGTAGGTATTCAGAGAGGATTTCGACCAGCCCCTCTTCGACGCAGATGGAGGGTCTAGAGGAGAAATGAAAGAGTAAAACAAGTTTTGATTGATTTTATTGGCTAGCGCGGTCCTCTAAAAGCACTGGGACATCAACACTTTTTCTGTAATGAGAAAGGCTCGTACATGAATTTCTAAGGAATGCGTTTTAAACAGCAAACGTTCAGAGAGTGTAGGAAAACTCTAAAGTTTCACATTTTTTAAAAACACAGAAAAAATGACAAATGAAAATGTTACACAATAATTAAGAATGTAAAATACGACTTTATTTCTCTTCCGAATGATACCAAACAGGCAGACATTGTGAAATAATATATCGGATTAAAGATTTAAGATATATACTATAGTAGTCAGTCGCCACGACGTAGTGACTATGTTTGTCGCCAAACGGCTATTGCAGTCCGGGCCCTACGTCGCTCAGCGATGAAGGGTTAACATAAAAATCATTTAAAAAGTAAAGGAGGTCACGTGAGAAATAATGGACTGAAAAACGATGAGAGAATATTCGGCTGCCAAATGAGAACGTAAGGCAAGGTGTCAAAAGTTGAATGTCCCACTCAATGGATAGTTGAAACCATTTTCTGCATCACAGCCAATTAGCGCTGGAAAAAAGTGAAAAAACTAGCGAGTGTATGGGATTTAGAAAATCAAAGGTAGAAGGAAAAGAGCACCAGTGTTCCACTTCCCGCAGAAAACGCATTACACGCAGTTGGAAAAGCAATGAGTTGCGTATGATGCTTTTAAATGTAATGCCTTTATTTTAATCATTATAATCAACCATAGTGAATTGTCATAAATCTCCAAAAAGAGTTATAAGTATTTTGTTAAAGGTGCATTGATGAAAATAAATTTTGAGATATTTTTTTCCTTCTTGTAAAAAATTAAATCGGAAAAGATAAATAAAATTATTCTGAGTATTTGAACTTAATGAAATGCATCGCTACTAATCTATTTACGCAGAATATTGGTATTTGCGTGGTTATCGGGATAGTATTTTTAGCTGTTTTAATAGTTTATGCGCATTATTAGCATGCTAATAAAGCATCGACAACTCATGTATTCTGCTGCAATTTTTGGTTATGAATTTTTTGTCCTAATATATGTCGGAATGCGAATTGGAAACGGGGCGGAGAGAACCTTAGTTTAGCTTTATCTAGCCGAACAGTACTGACGTGTCAATCATTAGATATCCAATATTTAAACCTAAAACAAGAAGAAGGTTACATTAGTGTTTACTCGTTGTTAGCGTATAATATGATGCAATTCAGGTGAAATTATTATGACTATATTCCAGCCCTGATTTGGAGCGGACCGATTCATTGAGATTACTAATTAAAATACCATCAATAGTAGTGGGAACAGTAGCATTTGTCTCTGTTCCATACTCTGCCTGATGAACTGTGAAAGCGTATTCAAACATTGACATGGTTTTAAGTTTCGGGCCGGGAACGATGACGGCCGCCGCAACGAATCAAGCATGGAGGTCCGGGGGGATGGGTGGGAGCAGCCGGCCCCGTTTTGGAGAAACTCCGTCTCTCCTGGTCTCCTCGTGGTCCTGCATCATTGACGGTGGGCTTTTCACCTCCGGTTTTATTTTCATCCACTCCCTTCTCCCGAAAATATCCGCTGGATCCTCCATTTCAACTATTCACGCACCACTTATCGTCAATGAGAGGAAAAAGTTGCTCAGGTTTTGGAAAAATTTTAATGCGGAGGGTTAAAGATAATGACGACAAAAGAGCGAAAGGAAACTTCTCAGCACATTCAAAAGCCAAACTTCTCCTCTTGGCGAAGCGTCGTTACAATCTTCTCCCTTCTTCTCCCTTACGTTCCCAAGATCAACAATCCAATTAATATCCTCATGCATCTTCCAATCTATGAAAGAATGTATGAAGTATGAAATTCAATGGTGGATTTTTGACAATGCGAGCATGTTGATCCTTACCAGTGAAATATATTTGTAGTATATTGCTTCCTGTGGCACCGTTGAGGAGTGAATGAGATGCGGGAACTATAAAGGTTACATTCATCCGGCAAGAAGTATTAAGTTTTTTAATGCCAGTTAAAGTTAAGACCCCTTTCTTAATGCTAATGATACATTCAAATGTAAAACTTCGGCATCCTATCACTGCCTATGATTAAATCACATAATTCGGGCGTGGGAAATGACACGGGAGTAAATTACAGATGAATGAGCATGCTATGATTAACATGAATATGTATTTCTACATATCCACTGTGAAGTTTTGAAGTCAATATTCTACTGAAACAAGAACAGTGTACATATATATATGCTTTTCATTCCGCATAACGATTACCCGTGCGAAAGAGATTGTTAGTATTTGCCAACATAATAACTGTTTTCGATCGATTAGCAGGATGATTTCGTAAATGCACATGCCGAAGAGGTTCTTTTGGGTAAGTTCAAATTCAGATCCTCTTCTCCAATGAATAGACACTATAATAATGCGTATTGTATAATAATACGCTATGACTAGGTGAAACTGGCCCTTAACGGTGCAAGTCATTATTAATCGGAGGTTGAGCTTTTGGAAAATTTAATATAAATCAGTAATCTAGTCCCTGATCGGCCAGTGACTGACACACTATAACTGCCCCAAACTAGATTCATATACCGCATTCATTTTATAATTCCTTAAGGGTACTCCGATTTTTGCACTGAAAGGCTTTAACTCTCATGGTCGTTTGAACATTCATGCTTCCAATAGGAAACTTCTTAATCAAGCAACGCAAGTGATCGCTCGCTGCGAATACCACAAATTCGAGCCGGTAACTAATGAACGAGCAAATACAGCACTCATCAACGAGGCTCAACCACTTCCGCTCGGCACTCATACTATCCCCACCTTCACCTTATCATGAGCAAATTTTCAGTGAGTCAGATTCAAAATAATTATCCCATGCTTCCTAGTGATACCTTTTTGTAACTATTCCTTCTGATCTATCTATCGAAAAATTTTCCAGTCAACAACCATTTTTGGAAAAGGAAAAATGGGATTTTTAATGACTAGTGATAAATTTTACCGTGAAAAAAGTCAAACGCGGGATATAAATCAAAGGTTGTGTTTTCGAGTAAAATACTTAATTAGGACACAAAACACTGGCTTCCAGGAGATATTTCTGATTACCCATTATGGCATTTAGTTTCATTTGGAGACAAAATTCAAATTTATATTGCCCTAAGCTCTATGAATTCGAATCAGATTCCTTTCCTGGTCCTTGAAAACAAAAAGCGAGTACAAAAAAACTACATTTTCTTCCTTCATAAATATATAAGATAATTGAGGAAGGCTTTAGAACAGCCAGGCCTAAAATTTCGTTTTTCGAATTAACTCAGGAGCCCAGAATATTCATCAAGGGATGAATTGTTGACGAAGTATTAATGTTATTAGCTCATGCAGTATTGAATCATGCTGTAACAAATCATATCGTATCATAGCAGACCATTGTATAATAACGTACCATTTACTTCATTATTTATTTCAAAGTGTAAGAATCATTCGCCTTGACCGGAATTCGAACCCGGATCTCTCGATATCCGGCCGATTCCTTTAGCCAGTTAAGCGACCGAAGCTTCCTCTTGCTCTCCGAAATTTTGGTAGCTTTAAAGGAATTAGATGTTGTTCCTTTAATCCCGGCCAAGGAGAATTATTTTTACACTCTGAAATAGCTGCATTGTAATGCATATTAATGGATGACTCCGTCAAAAAGTTAATGTCGCGGCATCTCCCGCAGTTTTTCCGAATACATTATTTATTTAATGAAATACTAGTTAGAAATGAAACACTAATGCATGTAAATGCGTAGTCCTCAGTTTATTTCGTCATTTGAATTAAATACCTGCTCTCCACATTCCTAACCTCAATGCAGGTACGAAATACTTGATGAGGAATCACACCGTGCCATGGCTTGAGGAGTACGAGTAGATGAGGATATCGTCCAGTGAGATTCCTGGGCCACTACAGTGTTAAGAGGAGCTTTTAAATGGAAAACACAAGATCGTCTGAGAAGAATTCACTTTGCCACGAGAGACGTCGATGACGCTGCTGCATTCCATTTCTCCAGATTGAATTGCAGACGGGGACAAGGGAAGGAAGTTAAAAAAGTGTGGCGTCGATCGGTGGCGGCTGATTCGTCTCGCTCTAATGCATCCGATTGGTGGATTGGTTGCCCGAATATGGCGGATTTCATGGGACGATCCAGAGAGAGAGAGAGCTTGGAGATTCCAATTCGCGAGTGCCTTACCGCTTTCTCCCTCTCTCTCACTCCTCGTTGCATTGGGCACCCAGGCCAGGCCAACCTTCACCAACCGTCCCTCCCTCCTCACACCCGCAGCTCTCCTCCTCCCTCAGCTCTTCCTCCCGCTTGCAGGCCGACGTTTTATGTCCCCCCTCCCCTCTCCGTTGCGGTCTTCGTCTTATCCCCTTCCCCAGCATAAAAGGGAGCCCAGCGTCCGATCGAAATGGGTCGAGCATTTTCCGCTTTCTCATTCCTAGGCTCCCCTAGATTCTTGGGAGTCTCGAGAGCATCTTTTGTGCTTCCGAGTTTGCGACTGGAGGCGTGGTAACACATGAGTTCGAAAACTCAGTTTTTGGCAGGAAGGTCACGGGCAAGAACCCCTATGATACCTGTTGAAACTTCCAGGTGAACCTAAGCTGTGTTATTTTCTGTGCAACAGAACCAAATGGAGAAATGTGAGCGGAGGGCAATAATTTTAAGAGCTGTTACCAGATCATCTTGGGAAACCGAAGGTGCCAGGCTGTACGGAGCCGGCGACTTTTCCTAATCTGTGGCTACCACACGCCATCGACGTTAATATGAGTTCTACCTTCGTCTCTCGGCATGTTAGATCAATGGGTAGGGAGTTTGTTTGCTCTTTGTTGGGCTCGGATTTAAATGATTTTTTTGTTGGGACTTTGGAAAATCCCAGCTTTTAACCAATCATCACATAAGTCCCAAGACTTGTTGAACGAAATATATTTTGGGATGCACAAGGTATAATTCACAGCGATTACCTTGAAATGGGCAAATATATCGATAGCGATTATTACATTGAGTTATTGGTGATTTTGAAGGACGATATAGCAAAAAAAACGACCGCACATGAAGAGGAATAAAATCATCTTTCATCAAGACAATGCACCGTGCCACAAGATAATGAAAACAATGGCCAAATTGAACGATTTGGGCTTCAATCTGCTTCTTCACCCATCATACTCTCCGGATCTAGCCCCCAGCGACTACTGGCTGTTTACTGATCTGAAAAAGATGCTACAGGGAAAACGATTTGGCTCGAATGAGGTAGTCATCGCTGTAACTGAAGCTTATTTTGAGGACAAGAACGAATTGTTTTACAAGCATGGTTCGAAAAGTTAGAAAAGCGTTGGAATGGTTATATACCTCTTGAAGGTGATTATGTTGATGAATAAAAATGAATTTTGCGAAACAAATGTTGTTTTCTTAGTTCCGGGACTTATTGAACGATGGGTTACCAAAGTTGTATGAGTTACTAGATCTTCCTGAACAGCATTAGGGAACACAAGGAAATGTATTGTACTGCCCCCGTAAATTGATATGAATTTCACGCACCGTGTAGGGTTTCGTACGACGTGGGCTCCCCCTCACCAACAAGCCCTCGGATAAAAGATATGCAGAAAGATAATTACTGAAACTTTTCCCCTTGCATAGCTTTGCTCGAAAATGGTTAGGAACTTGCCAACATCTTTATATCTTGCCATTCATTTATTAAAAGTACTTTAAGTCGAAACTCATAAATAGCGTGTCATAATTATTTTCCGGATTGCGATACCTATGCCGCTTGTAAAAAGCATTTTATTTTGTGCTCAGATGGTGGTTAATATTCACGGGTGATCATGATCAATTAGTGGCTAATATTATCGCAATACTTTATTTGTAAATTCAATAAGAACTAATTCAAGAGTACCCCCAATTCTCGCTCTCAATTATAGTCATTCCTACTCGAAAGGTACGCTCATTTATCCTGCTTTAATATTGATACCGATATGATATAAATCATCAGCATGACTCAGTTACTATATATATATATATACTGTGTTAATTTTGATTTGTCTTAAATGGAGTCCCAGAAATATGTATTGTAACGACACACTGATTTTAATTTCAATAGGTATTGGTTATTCACTGTTACTGGATAATATCTTCTGTAAGTTGCCTTCCCCAATTTTCCAGCATGAGGAAATGGACCAAGCCTAAGTTAGGCTAGTAAATACTGTATTCGAATTCATCAAGTACTGCCTGTTAAAACCCCTTCGGAAACTCAGATTATTTTATAAAATAGCTTACATATGGCGTCACAATCATTGAACTCTCTGTGACTAGAATTGGAGAGAAATATTGAAAAATAATAGGTCTACATAGCTTATTAAACTTCTTCCTAATGTCATATTTGGTGGCCAATAATGAGTCACCATTGTAAAAAGTATGCCCTCAAAAACCGCCAGGCGAAATATTTGCGGCGTCACGAAGTCAAATGAATAACATACTTCCGTGATAGCGTAAAAGCACAGCAGGCCCAAGAACCGTTTACCATCTTCCACGACCGGTCTCAATCTTTGTGCCCCAATGTTCGGCATCACGGCTATTGTTAGCTGAAAAATCCTATGAGGGGAGAAAGCTGTTTGACGTTCAAATGAGAGAAATGAAGAAGCAACTGGCGACAGCTTATCAAAACTTCTACAGTACTACTTACGTTTGCACTATACAATTGAAAGCGTGAACGTGAGCGAATAGAAAAAGGGATCAGGAGTTATTTCTTCACACAGAATTTTTCAATGACAGTTATTTGAATTTTTCTTTAAAACGCATTTAAAGCGCGGCACCCGATTTTTTTAAACACACAGACACATAGACACACGCATATATTATATGTTATATTATATTCGTATAACATATTGATAAAAGTACTGCAATCGTAATTATTTGGGTTTTATTATTTTTATTCACCATATATGTGTAAAACCACAACAAACGTGTCTTTAGTTAACAAATATAAAATTTTATATTTATAATGTGTACTTAACTCTTTGCCTGGGATTTGTAACAGATATTGGTATTTATTTCGTTTTGAGAGGAAGAGATGCACTTCGAAAGAGTGACCCGAATACGGAATCGAGTTTCAATGCCGTTAACAGTGTTGAATGGAATGTGAGAGTTTTTCTCCTCCACCTTTCTCATTTAGAGCCTCCGAAATATACTTACGGTAACATATGGCCACGATCAACCCCTTCATTTTTTTTAAACTTTCATTTTTAGAAATTTTTGTAAGACCACTGATCGTGCTGGAGCGGATCAGGAGTTAGTCGGCACTGAGAACATGAAAATCCATGTTCTGGGCAAGGCAGCAGCAGACTCTGGATCTCCCCTGCCCATTGGTTCACACCTAATTGGGAAACCCTTAAAGTCTTTATGTGCCTGCATACATTGTATTTCCATTTCTTTTTCCACAAGGCTAGTAGCATGATCAACGCCGAATAGGTCAATGAGTTATGCATATTTTTTGTGAAGTTTTTGTTGGAGAAAAGAACATAGCGTCTTAATTTGCATCTCTTCCTGAATTATCGATTGCTTATTATTCCTACCTTGAGTGTTTCTTCCTATAATCCATGTAGTATTAAAAACAGTTTCTTCAGATGTTGAATTCAATTTTTGAAAATTATTTTCTATTTACTCGTAGGTTGTTCTAAGCGTATTGCATCAGTCGGTTCTAAGCTTCGATCAAGGATTAACACTCAGAATTAGTTTTCCAAAGAGCGTTGTGAGGGCGGATAACTAAAACCATCTACCGGTATTGCCTGAAGTTAGTTATATCAGCGGTTTGTCAGTATACGAGTATATTCATATTATATTTGGCAGGACATGACATAGTACCTATTAATTTGGCAAGCGTGGACATAGGTTTGCGGGAAACGTTTTCTTTGTGGCCGTACTTACAAATTTGGTGCGGGAATAAATGTATAGGGAAAGTTTGGGTGATGACCACTGTTGATATGATTTTTCGTTGTTGCAGGGTTGTAAAAATATGCTGAACTTGTTTTGATTGACTGGGGTTAAGGATCTCTTTCCCAGAGGTATTTACAGATAAAAATTTCTACTGCCGCCAGCAAAATGAGTGGAGATCATTGAAGTCATTGACTGGACGACCAAGATCAACAGGAAAACGTGTTAAATACGTAGCAGTTGTTTTCAGAAGTTAAGTGGTTTTTAATGGGTCGAGAGTAGTGCGAATGAATGATAGAATCAGGTTGTTATACAGGTTCACCATCTTAGAAGACTAGAGGACATTAACAGAGTTTTAATTCTCAACCGTTCTTAGGGCGAATAACAAATCCGTTAAGTGTAGAAAAGCTTTCAAAATCTTTTTTAAATGTACAGTGTCAATCTGCGGTCTGTCAGCTGTTGGTTTAGTTTCGGGGCAAAATGTTTATCAGTTGAATCCATGGTGATACGTTTAGGTGAAATGTATTCCTGCGAGTACTTGCGTCAACTTCAAACTCTTTTGCAAATTTTGGGATGATGGGGTTTTATATCTATGTGGAGGTTGATTTTAGGCCATCTAACTTTTTTGCCTGTGGTGAAAAACTTTTACAGAGATACCAAATTGTAACTGCTGATAAGGCAAGAAACGAGAACAATGGCGAACATTGAAAATTTTTAAAATGGAAGCACAGATTTATGAGCAAGACCAAATTTGGGGATCTGATGGCGACAATCATATTTATGCAAACCGATAAATGGTTTCCACTTCCATTACGATAAAAATGAGTGGATTTATAACTATTATATATTAACAAATTGCGTAGATTCAGGCGGAATTTATTTAAATTTCAATATAACACGACCGATTTCAATGTACTGCATTTCAGGCCCTTGAAGATGATTGTCGCCGAACGAATCAATATTTAGTGGAAAATTTTTATCAATTGGTAATTATTAGATTATAAATTTTAAGCATTTGATGTCTTAAAAAATTTGAGGACAATACTTTAAAGTAACATATCGAGAAACACTTGGCTTTGCGAATAAATTTAAACTACCATATGTATCGGAATTTTTTGCCGGAAAAATACAATAATCACAGGAGTGTAAACTTAAAGGCCATAATGCGTCACCAAGGCATGTGTTCTAGCAATCTCATCGTCATCATCTTTTATAACTTAACACTCTCGATGGGAGAAGAAAATTTCCTCATGGTGTCCAGAATGTAATTATATCCTTTCGGTTTACTTAAAAGATGCTAATAGCCCATGTGAATATTTATTGTCGTGTAGCAGAGTATTTTAGATTCGATAATCATTTAGAACTTACTAGTTATTCTCATTGTATTGGTGTTTCTAAGGCCTGAACTTACGCAAGCATTACTTCTATAAATCATGTTATCACATATCTTTCAAATGCCGATATCCACGGCAGGTCGCGCCTAGAATAAATGCAATTCTACTAAAGGTTCTTCATCTGCACTCCATTGTTTCTTTTCTCAAGATATTTAGGGCCATGGAAATAATATCAATCGATCGGGCGTTGTTCTATGGAATCATTTGGGTTAGGAAAATCCCCGACGAAAGCTTTCGAAACAGATTTCCGATCGAAATTACCCTCAAAATTCTATTCACGCATGGAAAAAGGACGCTCGACTTCCTTCAGTAGGCCACAATTCTCGATTTCGTAAATCTCGGAAAGTGGAATCCATTTAGCTTCGAAATTGGGTCCGATTTATCGAATTCCACTGCTCCGGAAAATATCCGGCGCTAATTAGAGATTGCGGGGATGATGACTTCGACATTGCCAAAAATGAATAGGGGGGGAAACTATGCCGAGTACATGACTCTGAGCAGGGAGCTTGGATTAAGAGGGAAGCAGGAGAGCCCTTTCCCTCACTACCGGGAGAGTCGCGGAGGATGAGTACCGACGTAGGAGCCGACAGGAGTCACCGGAGATGTCTGAATCCTCTAATCATAAGAATTCGTCGATGGAAACGTTTTGAGATTCTGTGGCCGCAGAGTGCTGCTGATTTCCTTGCCGTCCTCTTCCTCTCTGACGCACCGGGGAACTTTGACTTTCGAAAGACGGGAAATGAAACTCACCATATTGAAATCCTCGTATTTCGAAGTACACGCGTCTGCTTCTATCATCAAATTAGTTTTTTTTTCTTTCCTGCGTTCGATGCCATTGATGGGATTATTGAATAATAAATTAGAGAGAGACATATTCAAATGTAACTGTAAATTGTTCCTTTTTCCAATAGCAACAAGCGTCCAAAGAGGAAAATGAATTACGACAGCTTTTAGGTTTTATCGAAAAAGCCTCAACTTTATGAAGCAGAAAGTCCTACTAAAAATATGGTTATTTGCAGAATATGGTCAAACTGGTCAATCAATATTCAATGCATGCCGAATTTCTCCTTTTAATGCCACGGGTGCGCGTTAAATTTTTTGATTCATCAAAACCAAAATAGTGCCTGATGAACTCTTATTACCCTCGGACGATTTCCATATTCTTAATAAAATGTAGTCCTTTGTAATAGAATCGAGTCGAAATATTTTTTGCCTTAGTTGGTTGAAAAAAATCCCGTACCTCTGTGATGGATAGGTTCCTGCGGGCGACTGGCATCTGGAATGGCCGAGTTCATCGTCGGAGAAAATCTCCCGGAGGCAATTGAAAACATTCGCCGTGTCTTTTTTTCACGTTTCTCTTCTTCAGTCGCAACTGAATTTCCTGCTACTTAGTGGGGCATTGACTTTGCTATTTTAATTCGGGGAATATTGCGCTGGGAGCTACGACGTTGTTTACCTCACGCCTGAAACGTCTCTTTTTCTACGACTTTGTCCTCCGAAAGCCCTTTCTATGATTCTCTGTCGAAAATTGCTGAGCGTACTTTTTAACCGTACCGTTTTCTACGGTTCAATTCTTCATTGAATACTTTTTGCTATCGTTTGCGGATTTTTAACGTGAGAATAGAAATAGTGTGCGATTTTTTTCCATGGTGTCAAACCAACGGAGTGTATCCAACGCACATATTCCAGGATGGTCTCTATTTTTTTAGGCCGTGGGTGAACTTTTTCTCGAGCTTAAATCTAACTTACCGTAAATTAATATAATACGCACTTTAGCCAACTACCATTGCGTGGATATAAATGTGCCCCACGTGAATTATGAATCGTAAACCTCTTTGCAAATGCGGAGTAATATTGAAAATATAATAATATTCTATTTATGCACTAGCTAAGTTTTGATTTTTTGGAACATTTGATGAAAAAGTTGATTACTTTCATTTATTACCATCATCATATTGCTAAAACGGGTTAAATTACCAGGTAATTATAAATCAATTAACTCAATTTTTTCGTGACTGAGGAACATCGTTATTTTACCACGATAAGGCTTTCTTTTTGTTGAATCTTAATCGTTTTTTTGACTTGAATAGAGCAATGAACTTAGCATGACTTTATGCGATTCGATCTAAGATGTTGAGTTTAAACAAAAAGAAGAATTCTTGTAAAGTGAAAAATGAACCAATTATTAAAATGTTTGGTTATAACGTAAAACTTAGGAATTTAGCGGGCGGCTATGTTAATGAGTAGATAATAATTTTTGCCATCGAATGCAGGGGATTTTTTTAAGGATTGTAAAAAAATTGTTACTTAGCGCTGTAAAGCGTTAAAAATAGAGTTGTAGTGTTTCCCATTGTTTCTAAAGCAGTGCCATGTTTTCTCACTTTTATCTGCTCTTGCGACGGTTGACAGGAACATAATAATTTCTTTGAGCAAAAATGTTTAATTCCACCCTGTCATTGATACATTTTCTCCAAGAGAGCTCTCGTACATTGCAAGTTCTTATCTCATCAGATGAAAAATTTCTCCTTGAGCTGCTCAATTTTATTTAATCATCTTCATTCCTTTAAGCCCTGAGGTATTCATGGCAAATCGCAACTGAATCTCTAATTATTGGAGAAATTTTCAAAATGACTTATCCAAGAGAATCGCTTGCCATTTGCTTCTGGTTCCAGGCGAACGTATTGTAAATAGAATCCCCGCAATTTATTTCTGAGAAAGTGTAATCTTCGTCAATTATGGTCAGCAACGAAAGTCACTAATTATGGTGCATATTTGACCTCGCACGCCGACCAACATGAAGATAAGAACACAAATCTAAATAATTTGGAGAAACCAAAATGCACGAAGAATAAGTTTGAATTCAATTCCCCACCGAAACATTTTTTGGAACTACTGCAAAGTGTAACCTTGGCGTTAGTGACGAACGCCACTCTTTCTTCACATTGTTTTTTGTCGTTTTCTCCTGCTCTTCCTCCTGTTCTTCCTCCTCCAAAAAAGGAAATTAACTGTTATATCTCATTGATCTTTTGTCTTATGTTTCTCGTAGCCTTATTTTAATCTGACCTTGTAGTTGTCTTAAGAAAACACCAGATTTTTCATCATTGACATATGCTCAGGGACAGAGAAATATCATTATGCTAATGCTGCGCATTAGAAAAATCACATCTTATCGCACATCTTTCTCCTTGGAATATCTACATCTTTGAGGGAAGTTTAAATCATTGAGGATAAAACCTATTTTTATAACCAAACAAATATTTTTTTACAGCTCTACACCAGTTGTGAGTTGCAAAGTTTGCGGCAAAACAGCTACTTTGTGAACTTAAGGCCACATGAGCCTTGAGAGTGACGCCAATACGTCTGGAAAATCATCTGGTTGGATACTTAGGGGCAACTTATTAAATAAAATTAAATGCATTAAATTAAAATTGAGATAATGCAATAAAAATCATTCTTTGGAGATTGAAACATGTAATCCTCAACAATTTTAGAATATAAAAGATCATCTCAATTAGTCACCTACTTGCTGAGTATAATTGCTTCCTGTTTGCTTCCCTCCCTCACCGTATTATATCTTTTGATTTTTAATTTTGAAGGATTTTTGTGCCACGGAATGAATAGCCGGACTGGCCACGGTCGTGAGGTCGGTAGCCTGTCGACCGTGCAAACTAAAAGTCGCGGAATCAAATTTGATCCTGGTCATGATTGTCTTTGAATGGATGATGCCAGGTAACCTTAGCAACTGGAAGATATGAGGCCGAAATTTATTTTGAAAAGATATATTATTTTTCACCAAGACTCAATATTAGCAAACTGAAATCAGTCAAACTTTACAATAAAATTTTAATGATTTTATTATGAAAATACAGTTAGGATAATAATAATGAGTACAATTGCCGAAGCCAAACGAGGTCTCATTAGTAAAGTGTGAAACATGTTCACGATAACCGTTATATGGCGGTTGATCTAAAAATTGCTATGTCAGTGGTGCTTAAGTGATAAAATGGCCAAGCTTTAAAGCGCCCTGTGAAGAACTCACAACTTTGTTCCTTCTATTCCGAGGTCATTAAAGCAGTATCAAAATAACGTGAAGGAAACATAACATGGCCGCGAACTCCTTGGAAAAACCAAACGCTTAACGGATTTTACTTTTACCCTTCATTTTAGCGTTCTCAAGTGAAAAAATGGCCGCCGGTGCCAAAACCGGTCGCCCGTGAAATTCGAACGCCATCAGCCTCTTAGTTAAAGTCCTAAAGTTAATTTTAATTTCCCTCCGTTACAACAACTGGTCCCCCCCTTCCCGCTCCTCTTCACTTCCTCCCGTGGCAGTGGGGCACTTGGATTCACGCACCATTTTACGACGAAACAGTAAACGAAACTGAATTCCGTGCCGACATCGGCCGATGCCTTCTCGAGTTTCTCTCGTGGAGGGCCGTGGGGGTGCGGCGAAACGTTCAAAATGAAAAACGGACGTTGGGGCGTGATCCATTCTCCCGTGCGGCGTGATCCCTTGAACACACCGGGGCCGATCACGAGGAGCTCGTTTACGGGCAGCACCCCCATCCCCTTGCCACCCTTGCCCGGCTCACGATCCGTCGGTCGCCGGGGGGAAAACGTGAGCACTTCCCCCGCGGCGCGACTCAGCCGTCAAAGCCTCCCCCCCCCCATAAAGTGCGAGCAGAATCACCGTCCACCCTTGCCCGTCCCCGCCCCCCAGCACCAATGCACCTCCACTCCACGCACAATGCTCGGCCACGCCGTCGATCGGTGGCGGATTGATTGGTGAGCTTCCTCGGACAGATGTGCAGCTGAATCGAAATTGTAGACACATCTATATAGAGGAATTGGAAAACGGTCGCTACGATAATTTTGATATATCGATTCATTGTCATCCTGTGAAAAATCAAGTGCCGATATGAAGTACGCCGAAATTTTCTTTCTGAGCCCTCCTTTGCATTTGCTTTTGTGAAGAATAAAGGATTTTACAATAAGTAATGGCAGTTCATCATTGAAACATCCTGGAATACATGCTTAGTATTAATGTGTGACTCAGTGCAGGTTGTGTCACCTAAATGTGCTTTTGGGAGAAATGTTGTATTAAAACATATATATTGATACACTACTCTTTTCTCTTATTCCCCTTGTTATTTATAACATGTAAAATATAGTATATGTATCCTAAAACCCAAAAATATATCATCCGATTTGCAAATGTATATAATTTCATGTTAATGTTCCTCCACTCCCAAGCCAATTATCCAAACTAAACGATAGATTTTTATCGATAAACGGGTATAGATCGATACGACAATTATTACATTAATATTTTCAATACTGACTTATATCGATACATATCTGCCATTTCTACTTTCCTCCTTCATGCGGAACGCGGAAAGCATAGAGATACGAGATACGTACATCTATTTTACCATGCGAACCGCCGCAGTGGCGTGAAGTCTGGGACGTTAGCTCACACTAGCACGTGGCCCAAAATCCCCGACCATGTGTAATAACATTAGATAACATTCATACCATTGTTATTTTTTTATTATATCTAATTATTTTCCATAGGAAATGAATGGTTTGACACGTTTGTCCGTTTTACGTATTACTCCTTATAAGGTACAATAATTCAATCCCACATTCAATGTCGAAAGATCTCGATTCATTCATTTGTAATTTTGTAGAGAAATAGTAAGTTTAGTAGTGACGGATGTGAAAGGTTCCACTAAGTTAGGAAAAAAAGGAGTTGATATTATGAGGTAAAATTTTACTTTCGGGTAGTTAAAATTGTCATGTGAGATCAGCCGAATGATGTTATCAGGTGATGGATATGCTAAGTGGACTTTGTATATATACACACAGACATACAAATAAGAATGCAGATGGGGGTGGTACAGTGGCTAACGCACTAGTCTCTCACCCAGAGGACCAGGGTTCGAATCCTGAAGACGGAAAATATTTTTAGTGGCATCCCAATCCTTACTTTTGGTGCTTTGTGGAGACCACTTTAAGAGAGTACGCCCTCCGTCGGATGAGACGTTAAACTACGGACCCCTTGGCGCCTTTCGTTTGGGGTAGTCTAATGCCGATGCCGGGATTCTCTCCACCCTTCCTACTTTCCCATCCATCCCATATGGCGCAAACGACCTCAGCTGTTGGTCGCCTCCCCTAAATCTACAACTATGAATGAACCGTCATAGTCTATTGTGATTCATTTTTTCATAATAGACCAAGTAGGTTCCTTAGTTTATGCGCTTCGAATCTCAAGCCACTGTGTAGAGTAATTGTAAATACATTCACATTAAAATGAAAAACACCTTTTGATTTGATGAGTGGTAAATGAACCACTCTCCGTTTTTGGTATTATCCTTCCATATATTTCCATATTCTTAAAACCAAACTGAACTAAAGCACTAGGTTAGAAAATGTAACCAAGATATTACTCCTTTTTAGTTAAATCACACTTATAATACGCGGAAAGTACCGGGTATTCATGGAAGGGAACGTTAATTAAAGAATTGGAAAAGGTTCAGGGAAATCCGCCTGGTTTTTGAAGGATTGCTACGAAAATAATTCAAGCGTGACGGGTCTGTCAGAGGAATTAGGTTGTGAGCCTCTTGATGCACGAAGAAAGTAGGCAGTGCAGACTTTCAGAAAGGTAGAGGACACCTTAGATTTCGCGACACTGAGGGAATAATTATGGAATTATATTATACTTATTTTGTCAGGTTCGATCACCGGGATAAAATAGAGATTGAGGCTCACACTGGCTGATTTAAGTATCCGTTCCTCCCTTTCACAATACGCTATCGAGCAAAAGGACCCAACTATATTTATTTTAAGACAAAAATTTTATGATTGAGTGCAAATATTTCTCCCCAAATTAGAACCTGAAAACTACCTAGCATCATTCATGATTATTATACTGCTGTTTTGACAAATTATGCGAAGGGAATAGAATTCTTTACCCTGTTGGGCAATCAATTTCCCTCATTCACTCGCTCGAGAGAGAAGTTCACGAAGAGAGAAAAGTCATCTACTCTCTACAATTACTCTTAAGCGAGACGGTTAAGAGTACTTGTAGGGAGTTGATGATTTTTCCCTCTACCTTAAATTCATAAAATTTTAAAATCATCTAATAATTTAAGAAAAATTTCAAGAAACTGCGGGAGATGCCGCCATAGTAACTTTTAACGGAGTCATCCGCTAACATGCATTTCAATGCAATAATTTCAGACGATAGGACCCCCGATCAGGACGCCGCGATAGTTTAACTGGCTAAAACACTCGGCCGGATATCGAGGGATCCGGGTTCGAATCCCGGTCAAGGCGAATGATTTGTACACTCTAAAATTATTGCATTGTAATAATTTAAGAATAATGAATTTAATCTGACCACTTAACATCGAGTAAAATGCCAGCCTATCTATTATTTTCTGACGCTATCTGTTCGATCTTCGTGATTTTTAACGGTATTGATATTTTTTCCTTGCATAAAGTGCAGTTCAGAAATTAGATCCTTGTGCTCAGGGTCCCGGATGATAGATACTCAGCAAGTGTGTGGTGTGGCTAACGTGAAATACCACCTCTGCGTAACTTCGCCATTCGTGAGATATGAATACGGACGCTGATAATTAATGGGCCTGATAGGGCGTTCATAATAGAGTCTAATTGATAGTAATTTCAGGGTCGGGATGACTTTGGCAGATGGCGCGACTGCAGTTTCAACCGGGGTCCGAGTTCACACGGATCCTGCGACATGAAGGTGGGATGGTCCGTGATAATAGTGAACGAAACTAATGCCAAATATAGGAATTGCTATCATTAGGTAATTGAAATCTAACTACTTAACGCATTTGCTTTTAGATTGCTTTCTTTAAACGCTGGGGTGAAGCTACAATCCTGAGTGAGAGTGTTACTTAACCCATTTTCGAAACATTTCTATAAATAGGTAGCAGGTATGAACCGTTTCACCATAACCTTAAAAGAGCTTTGAATAGTATATGCGACTTCCTTTCTCTTACCACTTATGCACGTTACTTGCGTCATTTTCCTTTTACTACTTCTTCTAGAGTTATGTATGTAATGAAAATAAATTTCTTAGTCACCTTGTTATACTAAACTCTGTGGAGATATATATTTACCTAGATTCCTCTAGAGGTTAAGCCTAATCGCCTATTTTTTTAGCATTGGGAAAGTATAGCGTTGATGAAAGTGTTTCCATCATTTAAAATAAATGTTTTTACTCCAAGTTTCATCTTTAGAATGAATGGATACGTTCACTTTTAGTGGTTTTGGCACAAAAAACCATTTCGTCTCATTAAAGGTATTCCAGTAAAAGTAATTTCTTTAGATGAATTTTCCTCAATGCAAACTGTACTTATATGCAGAAAGTTGGAATTGATTAAGTCAAATATTAGAGCGGTCTACTCTACCAGTTTACGGGTTAAAAAATACTTTAAAATTAAGTGCTCGTGCATTCCAATAATGAGAACCACCATGTGGGGTTGGAACTGGTCAACAATTAAATAAGGATTTTTTTACAGTTTCACACTTAGTGATTACTTTTTTCATTTATTGTGACCAGTTTAAATAACTCTGTGTCATTATCAAGTGAACGGTTTTCAATTTTTTTAAATGTTCAAGTGAGCGTAAGTGAAGGGGGGTACTACTCAGGGTAATATTTCCTCTCTCTTCACCATTCCACTCCCCATTTTTTTATGGAATCCTGGCGCGCATCTCAAAACTACTAACTTAATTATGATTTCGAAAAAGGGAGTAGGTAAAAATGCTTTACATATTCTCCAAATGGAAAACTGCAAAACATCCTCAATTTTTGGTTAGCAACATCAATAATTCATTATTCGTCATTTTTCTGAATACAAATGAAGTTATACGATTTCACGTGAATCTATTTCATCGAATTGTTGTAAAATTTATATACTCTTCTTCTTTCAACTAATCGTTTTTGAGCTCCTTATGATATGTCACTGTTACGAGAAAAAGATCCTTTAGCGTAAGTCCAAAAGGTGGAAAAATTAACAACTCTAAATAACATATCAACGAAACATAATTACTGAAATTTTTGTCATAAAAGGTTCTTAACCGTAAGTCCATGCTGAATTGAGTATCGATAGAACATGTTATATCGAAATGAATTTTTAAGGGAGATGAATTACGGGCTATACTTCTATAAAACTAGCGTCTGTATCAACCCCGATAATACTTAATAATTGCAGGTTGATAAACTAAATGACATATGAAATAAACTTTGCTATTTAAATGATGGCAGAATTTCCTTTGGAAATAATTCGGTGTAATTAGAGTCGGCCAGTCTTTCGAGACGTTAATGAAATTCAGCACCATTAGAGACGATTCGTGTCCGTTGAAATAGATATACATTTGTGTAGTGCAGGAAGTCGTTTATTCGCGTAAAGCCTACAACTTTGAGTGGTTCACACAAAAGTATCAACGAAATGATCGAAAATCAGCACATCCTTCGAAACCTCTTACCAATAAATTTCATGCAAACTGGAAACAAACTCTATACATGAGTACATTTAAGTCGTTGGGCATACCGTCTAAGTATTTTATATGCTATGGACAAGAGAAATAATACTCATGATTTGTAGGCAACGGCATTTTAAAATAAATTAAAACCGATCATTATCTGTTCAAACCGCCTCTTATGACAGTTAAATGGGCCTCACGTGAATTTTGGCTCAAACCCATAACGATTAACGCTGAGTTTATATCAGAGCAAAATAATTTTAACTTGTGGTTTTCTTTGGCTAAATTATATGTTAAAAAGATTATAAATACAGCGAGAACGAACAGCAATGATATTTTTTTTAAATATTAAATTAGCTCAAATCAGCCTTTCTTTTCCAAAAACGTTCTCGTGGTTCAGCATCAGGAAAACCACAACTGTATCGACACTGAAACCATTGATTTGTGGTGTCTACATGTATGTACATTTCATGTTGTTTTATAATATTCATTGTGAAGAACAGTAATGGAGATAAGGATAAGGAATCCAAGAGTTCAGTCTTTGGTGTAATGCATAACACATCCGAATAAACTCTTATGAAAGCCTGAGTTGCGTTTGACTTCTGGATCTCGTGAGCAATACAAAGGCGAGAGTTAGTTCTCAAAATGAACCCACCTCACATATTAGTAACCCGAACTTAGGCTGTTACCAGAGCGTGGAACTCTCTTCACCACTAATTATTCACACCTTAGGGGCGTGCATAATTCACACATCAGACAGGGAAGGCCCAGTTCCTTTCCTTTTGCCACTCACGAAATACCATGAATATCCCAGCACCAGAATCACATAGCGTGAGTGAAGCTGAAGGTAGCTGAAGGGCCTCCCGGATTCCGGAGTCTACCATAGCGATTATGGGCAGTCAAACCACAACACACAGTCTGTAAAAAGCTAGAAGCTAGCTTCTTGCGTATTGATACTGCCATCGCTGTGATAGGAGAACTACATTGCGACAACTCTCAGGCGCACTCAGTTGTTTACTTATGTTCTTGTTCGTGCGCGGACTGGTTGTTGTTGCGGGTGTTCGGTTTTCATTTGATTGCCTCTTGTACGAATATTATAACTCTACTCCTTAATTGAACATTGAATAGGAAGTCAACAACATGGATAATACCGGATATTTGAAGTGACCTCGTAGTCAACAGTCGAGTTCTTTTACTACACTTAAGGCGCAATACCAACCCACCGAAGGCCTCTGGGAAAAGGCGACTGCCGAATCCAGAAGAAAGAGCCAAAATTAAGCGCACTCCACTCCCTCCCGCTCGCATCCAAGCTCTCCCCATAATTCCCTTACTTCCTCCTCCAGAAGAAAGTATTAATTACCTCGAAATTAAAAGGAGCCGCCTCCCTCCGTTCATCCCTCCTCTCGTCCTTTTCCTCCAACTCGGCCCGCTCACTCCTCGCCCTCCCCCCCTCACCTCACCATTCTGGTCACACGCCGCTGAGTGCCAACGGGAACCACCGACTCGCTCCGCCGACGGCCACCACCCCTACCTCCCCTCACCTTTTCCATCGACCTCCCCTCTCGCCCTTCCCCTTCTCTGTCTACCACCGCCGTGGATGCGGTCCCTTTTCCCCGGATCAGTGTCTTACCTCCCGCGACGCATGCCGAGTGGAGAAGAAACACCTCTCACGATCTCCAGTCGTCCCGCGGGATACCCAGAGCATCCTCCGCCTCGCCGCGCGCCAAGCCCCGTGCCCATCGCGCTCCCCCCCCACTCTCCCCGTCTCGTCTCCGGGGATGTGTGTCCCCCCGCCGTCACCGCCGCCCAACGAGTGCAGTAGTGTTGTTGTGCTTCGCGCCCGGAACACAGACGGAGCTCCTCCCACGGATTACTCAGTGAACTCCCGCGGTGTCCGTTTGTAAGAGAGTCGAAGAAGGTATGTGTGAGCGATGAAGTTTTGTCGTTCCTTCCTCCAATCCCCGCTCGAGGTTGGCGGATATCGGGAGTAACTGCGGATGCGAATGAGTCGTAGGTATTCGCAGTTTCGGTTGACGCCCCCGGAGGAAATACTCCCCGGTATGAACAAAATGCATCGTGGGGAGGGGGTCGACGTGAAACACAGTTGCCGGCCTTAAGGTGAATGATTTCCGTCCCACTCGGGAAGTAGAGACTTAATGGAGATAGGCGTTACTAGAGTATGTGCGCGTGAGTTATTGGAGAAATACATTGAACTGGTATTAAAATGGCCAGGAAATAGCGCGGCATCATTACCATGAGCTTGAACCGCAAAGTACTGGAAAATATAAGCAGTCTATGAAGTTTATGAAGCACTCCATTTTTGTTTACTTAGAGCACTTTGCAGTGCAGTTCGATTTACGCGAATGAGTCCTGAGGTGAGAAACTGGCAAAAATTGATTATTTTTTTGCGGCCCATTTTTATGTAAACATAAGTCATTATTCTTGGGAGAAGTAGTCATACACCACTTTGAATGAAAATGGCGTTATAATTAAATAAAAATTTTAGATGCCACTATAGAAATAAATTCGAGGGCATTTTCTTCTTTTCTCATTATTTTGCATTACAATTAGTCCTTATTTCGTTTAAAACAGTGCTTATCCGCACTTCATAAGTGCATCGGTGTGTAAAATTATTTTGCTGATTCGTCGCCTCGGATACAAATTCATGATATTTCGAACGAGTAATACTTCAAGCATTACTTTTGGAAAGAAATAACAAGATATATGTGTGTTTTCTCACGCGAATTTTCATCTGGAAAGGAAATGAAGTATTAAATATTCCGTGTGAATCCCTCTGCAACCGGATGATGATAGCAGCTCTACTTAAAAGACATCTTAGAAGTTTCCGAAGACGTTTCTCAGAGGCATACTCGTTTGACGTGATCCCAGTTCACTCGTACGAATGGGGATTAATGTTAAAACAATTTAATTATCACAATTAATCCATCCTTCTCTTAACAGATTTTAACCGTACTAGCCATATTACTTTAAATTAACGTATACTATCAATTCGTGGTTTTTATGGAGCCTTACAAAAGTATATTCGTATTTTTAAAAACTAATTTAATTCAGCAATCGTTCAGGTCTCCTCAGTGTGGGAAACAAGCCCGAATTACTTTGAAGTAATTACCCAAGTAATTCGAGAAAAAATATATTTCCCACATCTGATTTTGCTGTAGGAATTCGTAAATGTCTTCAGGAAGTCATTCTACTTCACGCTTTTGTAAAACACGAATCCATAACTCGTTCAGTGTCACAGAAAAATAGACCACCGTGATGAAAACCTTCATCCAATCCCTCGTGTTATGTATAGCTTTTGAATGAATCCAATTGGCGAAGCATTTTTCCATATTTATTTTGCAGTGAATATTGAAATCGTGTAATAAGAAATGTTATGCCTCACTCGAGAGGAGTTCGTTCCTTTCCACGGACTGCAGATCATTATCTTGTTCCGCTCAGCTACTATGAACCAAGCGCCAGTCTTTAGGTTGAACGGTCGAATGTTATGGTCTTTTTCCCTTTTCGACGCCGTCTTCCTATGGAATATTTATGTGTCAATCAATGACGGTTATTAATAATATTATTATATTCAACCTCCAAAATTTACATTGGGTACATTTTTCCACGGCATATTTTAATTCCCTTTCCTTTAATTACTTACTGTTCATTTATAATTCGGAACAATCCTTGCAAAGTGTACACCTTTATCCCTTTAGGCGAAGACAAAAAAATGTATGCCGCATAAAAAATCCGTGGTTCATTCACGAATAGAAATTGACGAGTTTTTCGACCTTCGAGATCAAAAATGTATTAGATACCACTGCTTATTTCCCAATCAATATCCACAGGGAAGGGGGAGGGCAGTTGATTTTCACGAATTCAGTTATTTCGCAAACGTTACTTATATACCCCTTTTCGCGTAATTTCTCTTTCCGCACCAGCTGACTTCTCTCTATTGTTCATATTTAAGACGTTTAGGATGTCAATTTAATCTTTTTGATGAACTTACACTTTTCCAAGGATCAAATGAAACTACAAATTCACACTTCCCAATTTCTTATGTTGTCGTTGCCGTGCAGTCCCATCAGATAATATATCAGTACAATGTGTCATTTAATAATATATATATATATATATATATATATATATATATATATATATATATATATATATATATATATACTTTTCCAAGGGAGTAGGTTGGGAAGAAATGAGTGAGAAAAAAGGATGGGAATTGTTGTGAATAATAATTCAAACGAATGAGCGAGATAGCGTTGATTAACAAAAATAGAGAAAAACACATAAAAAAAGACACACGAATTTAAAAAATTTCTGTGGCAAGACCACCTTCCCCTACGGAGAGAAGGAATTGACCTTCTATCGCCACTTTTCGGTGGTCTTGCCACCTAAAATTTTGGAATAAGTGTTTGTCCTTTTTAATGTGTTTTCTATATTTTTGTTGGCCAACGGTATATCGTTCTTTTGTTTGAATTATATATAAACTTAGACAATAACACACAGCACGAGAACACATAAAAAGAATACTCACAATAATATCTTGATAATTTCGACGGACTCGAGCTCCGTCTTCTTCGGAAGATCAGTCATATCTTATCTTCCGAAGAAGACGGAGCTCGAGTCCGTCGAAATTATCAAGATATTATTGTGAGTGTTCTTTTTATGTGTTCTCGAGCTGTGTGTTACTGTCTAAGTTTTATATATATATATATATACATATATATATATATATATATATATATATATATATATATATATATATATATATATATATATATATATATATAGCATTTGGACGGCACATTAGAACACAGAATAAATCAGATAACACGTAAAAGAACACTCACATTGTAGAATATTTGAGCTTTCGTATATATATATATATATATATATATATATATATAATTTATATAGTTATAAAGCTACTATGAATTGAGGTAAGATTTGTTAAGAAGACTGGAGTGGAATTCTTCTGTTAAATCTCTTTTGTCTTAAGTCCTTCAGCGAGTACACTCCGCACATATTTGATGTATTTGGTTGGTGTATTTTTTTGCTATTTTTGGTTTTCCCTGAAGATATTTTGCCCAAATAATCCCCTGATTGGATTTTCATCGTTCTACCTAGGTTAACACAGGCATCGCATCGCACTGAATGGAACTCCGAAATCCCCAGCCAACTGCCATAACCCTCTGCCGAAAAAGAGAACCTCAGGGATCTCTTCCGCTTCTGTCAATCTTATTTTCACTCAACTCTTTAAAGATGAGGCATTTAAGCTGATAGATTTTGTATCGAAAGGCATACTATATAAACTTGTATTTCATTAATTGTGGCAAGTAAAGGAATTCTTTGGCCTCGAAATAGATGACTCCAGTCTGCTTGGATATTTCCCAGTTGGGAGTTTTATAACTTTATTCTCGGACTGCCATTTTACCCGCCTTTCATTCAATGGGAAACAATCACCAAATATTTATGAACAAATAAGGCCATATTCAGGCAAGCTTCTCGTATTTTTTAACCTGCTTTATATGATTCGAACCCATCTCATTCATTAGATTTAGGTGAACGATTTTATAATTTTCCCTTCTCCAAAAACCGTTTAGAAGAGGGTGATTATTGTTGAATCTACCTCAATGTTGGTTTCGCTGGATTGACTGACTAAAGTTTGTCAATATTTATTCGGTAATTATAAACTGTACACCTGTCGTCTGTTTGCAATACAGCGAGTAATCGTTTTAGGTAAGAGTTCTCCAGTCTCTTTAGATACGAAATTTTGACCAATCAAAAATAAACGTTCAAGAGCCAAAGTAATAATAATCTAACAATATATACTCTACATATAATATACACTATTCTACAGGTATATATAATAAGGTAATAATATTGTAGAACGTCGTAGAATTTCTGCGTGAGGAATTGCAAATACACATTAATTTTAAGAAAAGCCGTTTGATCCCAACAACCAGGATTAAACCCTTAAATTAACCCAATATTCATTGCGCCGATTAGAGTATATTATCAAAGTGGTCAAAGGCATCCGCGCTCGCGATATCCCTAAAGCAGCGGGATTTGTTTCATGGTGTGTATATGTACTTCGTCTACCGTTGTTCTGATACCCATGTTATCTTTAGCGTTTACAAATAAATATCTTAACTTTAAATTTTGAACTAGCAACATTTCTTTAGACCCGCTAAAACCGTATTTATTATACATAAAGAAAAAAATCTGTAATCCAAGTTTGACATACCCCAGTAACCAAAATAAAACCCACTATCAAATTTTTACTTTGGGCACCATTATTATTGGGTTTTTGTCGCTGTATTTTGCTCTGCAAATATTTATGACTTTAAAAAAGGATGAAGTAAAGTAATGCCGTCGTAAGTCAAGAAATCAATGATTCAACTTGAGGTTATCAAGGTGAACACTAGGTCCCCTTTCATCAGATTTTCATCATGATAGAGGAGCACTAATTTGATCTGTCTAATGTGAGATATCTTAATTGGTGACTCTTCAGCGCATTGCTACATATCTAACCATAGGTATTCGGTTTTCCGGGTGGAGGTACGGGTAACCACGTAGTCCCTTAACAGGTGTGGTCACTGATTCGCTTGTAAGAATACTCGCTTGTAATACAATGTACTCCCTTATTCTTGCGTGAATAATAAGTAGGGCATTCTATTACCATTCCAGCTTAGTGAAAGCCCTATATACAAAGTAGGCTACAAATTGGAATCTCAGCGATACTCTCAATAAGTTAGAAGCCATGGTTCGATGCTAACCAAGGTGAATTTCCCTCCATTTAGCATTTGGGTGTTTATAATTGCCCTTTTCATGATTCTAAGTCAAGACTTGGTTGTGGATCATTTTTAACTAAATAAAAGATGCACAAGAACATCTCTCATATGAAATTTATGTTTAATCTTTAAAATGTCTTATTTTTTTCAAGCCTTCAACACATAGCCACGCTAAATTATGTGACTCATCTTTCTCTATTTCTGTAACTGAACGTTTTCACAACCATTGAAAAACACATGCCCTTTTATTCAGCATCAGAATAGCCGTGGGTAAAGAGAGCCGACGTTACAATACACATGACCGAAATAAGAGGTATTTTTGTGTCACCCTGCAAGCTGCCCATTTTAAGGCGCTGATTAAGAATGAATTAGTATTACGCATACAAGTCCCGTCAGCGTCTCTCGAATAATGTTGACAGTGTACTGTGACATCTAACGCTTCGCCACAATTTCATCATCCTTTTGTTTAGTTCCACGCGAAGAAACCCTTTTCCTGTGGACTCAGCACTGTTCTTGAAACACAATGTCAGCGTTGTCTGCCAAGGTAATGCTATTCACCAAATACTTGTTTTTTCGTGGTATTTACAAAACGAGTGTTCGTAATGTAATCACTGGTGGATTTACACGGAGGTGTATAAAATGATTGCCAATAGAATAAACATAATTGCTATATTTAGCATTGGCTTCGTAATAACAGTTTGTATCAGGTAAATGTTGCCAATTGATTTTGTTTACTAATTGAACAACGCCAAAACCCTTTCCATTAAGTGATATAATTACAAAACATTTAATAGTGTAAAATAATGGGTAAATTGGGCTTCAAACACGAACGTTTAGATGGGCTATGGAATAAATACCACTTGAATTTCACGTACCGTGTCACTTTAAGCTAAAATGAAGTCAAAATCACATTATCAATGTCCTAAAGACATCTCACATTGACGAAAAATTATGCATCAATTAGATCATTGTTTTGGAACAGTAGCTGGATACATCGACTTCAACTGATACAGACGTTAGATAATAGACTGCACCATTCTGTCGCAAAACACCATTAGGTATATTATGAATAGTTTCAGGAGTAACTTTGGGAAATTGTTCCATAATTAACAATGTTAAAACAAAACTTTGTAACTCCACATGAAAAATAAGCTTTATTACGGCCTAGATTTCACTGCAGTGCAGCATCTTCAGGCGTGAAGATGCTGCACAACAGTGAAACCTAGGTTGTAATAAAGCTTATTTTTCATGTTGAGTTACAAAGTTTTAACATTATTCATCAATAATAGGATAAACGTACGAATGTATAAAAATGTTCTAAGAGCATAATTTGAAGCGATTGTAGTAATAATCATTCATTTTTAATAGTTATCCATTCTTATTAGTTGTTTAATATGTTAAAACTTGAAATAGAAGGATTATATTAATTTTAACTTGAGAATTCTCTCGAAGGACACCATTATATTAGAATTAATACTAAACGCACAAATCCTATTACATAAAAATGTTCTAACAGCCTATGTTTGAAGAAATTGTAGTAATCATTATCATTTTTTAAATATTTATCCATTCTTATTTGTTGTTTAAAAAGGTAAAGCGTGAAATAATAGGATTCTATTAATTTTAAGCACATAATGTGGTTCTGCTTCGTGCATTACAACTGTCCACGATTGTATTAATGACCCCAATTTTCTTTCATGTGTAAGACCCCATTACTCTCGCATGTATACCGGTGTCATTCTTATTATTTTAAAAGTAATTCTAAATATCTAGCACACTAGTAAGGGGTCATCTTCACCAGTTACCCTGGATAGTGAATTTTTTGAAAATTCAATGACATCAAATTTTTTGGAGAAATATTTTCAGGTCCATGTACATAGTCATTTATTAGTCAAGCTGAAATTTGAAATTCAGTAATTATTTTTTTAATTGTAGACATTCAAATCTCAGATGGCTTGATTCATTCTTATTATTATTATTTTCAGTAGTTTACTAGGTCAATGCAGGTTTTCAATGGACCCAGCCACTGCATACAATATACTTGTTAGCTCTGACTAGCACCACGCAAAATATCCATAAACATCATGTCACATATTAAAAAATAACGGTTTAGGTCTTCATATTTTCACTCCGCTCAGTTCCATCCGAAATACATACTATTCTTTCCCTCTCTATTCCAAAAACTGTTCCTCCCTATTATTAGTCATCAGCTTCCTATTGCCTCTCAGTATCTTATCTCGCATCTATTTATCATATCTGATTCGAATCTTTCTCAACAACCTTATCAATCCCACCACCATTCCTAATCCTTCTTTGTTTTCATACCTGTCCTTTATATTTTTGTAACCTCTTTTATTTACGCCCACATTTCATAATCATCTCCAATGTACGCTTATCCACTTGTCGCAGCAATCAACTATTCGACTACGTAAAACTACGCGGCGTATTATATTTTGCACTAGTTTTTTAACCTACTTAGTTAAACTACCCGTAATCAGCTCCCTCCTCCCTGCAAAAGCTTCTTTACCTAACTCAATTATTTTGTAAATGCCCTTACTGCTTTGCCCACCTTCTGCTAATGCACTCCCTAAATAGGTACTGTTCTATTCGTTCTAGTTCGTATCACGCCTCTTGAATGTTTATCTAAGCCTTCCTATTTCTTGAAGACCTCGAAACCTTCGTTTTTCTGTGATTGATGCTTAATTAAAGCCACTTAATATTTAAACTGGCTATGGTTCAACCTATATCGAGTAAGTTTGTCGGACGTCACCATGACGCCTCCTTCCCGTCGCTCAGCACCCAATGGAATATCGACTTCTGGGTTAGGGTCACGCAAGGGTGTTTCATAGTTTTGCAGTTTATAGCTCACTTCTACTAACGATCTGGGACAGGATATGCAGACAGGAATATGCTCATAGCCGCCACCCAACACCCTCTTTCTCCCACTCAACAGACCGGCCGTCTTACGGGATACCGAAAGGACGGCAGCATCTGGGACTTGAGGCGCTCAAGCAACGGAAAGAACAAGTTGGCGAGTGGCGTGGATTTTATATACTGCGATAACCTCCGATTTTGACGTGGAATGTGCCGCGGAGGGGTGAGAGGAGGGCCCGATCCGATCGTTGATTTAATCGCGCGCGGCGGCGGCCGGCCGCGTGTCGGAGGCGTGCCCTGGCCGCGTGGGAGGCGGTTTGAAGCTTGGTCGTGACTTTGAAGCAGCCAAGGTCGGGATGGGTGTGCTCTTGGAAGAGAAGAAATTGGCACCAATACCTGACAGGAAAGTGTGTCAATATCCGACAAGGCATTTACGTTAATAAACATTTCCTTACCAATACGAGAAGCAGCTCAAGCTAAATCTTTTTACATATATATATATATATATATATATATATATATATATATATATATATATATATATATATATGTATGTATATATATTTTATATAGAGTGGGATTCATATGGACTGAAGGAAATTCAATATTGTAATAAGAATTACTCCAATCAAATTTATTCACAGTTTCTTTCCACAAGAAGTGAAGGTCAGTGTCCTTGTTGAAATTTATAGCATCGATTTATAATGCCGAGTTTTAAACAGTAGACGGTAATATTCATCCCTCCAATTGTTTGGAATATTTTATGACTAAAGGGGTGGTATTTGACGTGAATATTGATTTTTCAGCCATTAAATAAATGTACGAGTAAATATGAGTTTATTCCTTCGCAGAATTGCAATGATAGTATTTCATTTGATGCAACTGATATTTTTTTAAATATATATTATTTTGATTTAGGGGATATTTTCCGGCTGAACTCAGCTTTGTTTTTGAAAATATCGGAAGATTCAGCCTTCTTCATAGAAGATGCAATCTCGTAATTATGTGGTTTTTTTATAAATAATAATAGTTCATTTTACGATTGACTAAAAACAGCTTATGGAATTTGTTGATAGGGTCGAGTTTCACTTAATCTCGTGTTTCTATTACCAGTAGCTTAGATTTTAAAATAGTGGCGAGAAATGAGTAACTTCCTTGTGATGATAAAAATTTGGATGAGGATACCTCAGTTTATCGGACGATGATGTTTGTTAACAACTTATTTTACATTAGGCAGAAAGTGCAATAAATTGGATATTAAACAGCATTTAAAGGTCTAAATTGCTCGTTGCCATCAACGGCAGCTTTTCCACAAAGAGTAAGCATATCCAATGAACAAGTTCTAAATTTACAAATGTAAATATTAAGGTAGTTTTCTTGTTTTATTTTAAATATAAATTGGTTTAATTTGATATATAATCCTAGCATCTTATTTTTCTTAAGTTGCAGCACATATTTCTGCGACTTAAAATGCCATTGCACCATATGTTACCTGATTTTCTCGTATGCATCAAAACGCTTGATGGATATTCCGCTGGGAATTTAAATCAAGAGTATTACTGTCCGACTGCACCCATAGCCGGCAACACATGTTCACATATCACGCGCATATATATTCAACTCAACGTCAACTGCACGGATGAAAGCACTGCCCGGAGGAATGCGTTCCTGATTTACATAATCCTTACCAAACTCGCATTTAAGTACTCGCGTATCCGGTGTGGCATTTTTCAATGACATGGCTCCATGCTATCGATTTGCCCTCGTCGTCGCCTCATTTCACAATTCAAGCGACCCAATTCGAAGTGTCACACACACGCACCGGTTTTGGTCCCTTGGGCACATTTTTCCACGTGCCGAAAGCAAGGTCCATTACTTAGATCCCGACTCAAAAGAACATGAGCAGTCAGTCTTCGATCACCTCCGCCACGACAGCCTGACTATAAGAAAGGGCAGCTTCGTGATGAGGTCCACGTGTTTATATACACTGATTCCGATCCCCCCATCGATATCGTGGCCGCCGGCCTCTCCGCCCCTGATTTCCATCTTCACTCCCTGCCTCCTACCTCCCCCCACCCGCAAGGGTCCTCTTCGCAAAGAGGAAAGCCGTTTGGACCTTTCAGAGGTAGGCGGCCCCGCGCCCGTGGTTTTCCTACGCCCACGCGGTAGCCTCCTCGAGGCTCGTAGTATCCGAGTCTAGACGATTCGCTTTAGGTTTTAAGATGCGTCCGAACTCATTAAAATCCCTCACATTTAGGGGGTCTTCATCTTGTGGTGTGACCAAACTCGTTAGGCATCGGCAGGGCACGAAGTTAGGCACCTTTTATCGTCCGCTGGATTTGGGATACACTCCATGTACGTGTACCAAAATCAACGTCACGTTGAAATCCCCAGAATTTCAAGTCTTGGAGGTCATGGGGTATCCCGTAGTGTCAGCCATGGCGACGCAATACGATGTGTGCAAGGCACAATAACATGTTTTCTTAGCTGAGAACTCTTTTTTTTTACGAACATGGTATTTTTTTCTGATTTCGGTAATAAATCATAGAAATATTTCTTCAAGCAAGTCCTTGAATGATGCAGCCAGCACACAAAACGCTGTACTACCTAACCATACGAAAACGGAACGCATTGCTAATAAACATAAATGTAACCAGAAACACTTCCGAAACAGTGAAAAAAATATTGGTAACCTTAACCACCAGAAATTCGTAATTATGACCAAATAAACTAATTGCAATATTTAATTAATGTAAAGGAAAATTTTGAACTCTCTTTGAAAAGAAATGCTAAACCTCCTCTATGAATAAATAAATGCAAATCAAGAAATACCGTTTCATACGCTTTAATACAAAGAATAAAACTTATTACTACCAAAGATTCAAAGGCGTGCCAGCTGAATATTCTGAAATAAAAATAATATAATTATTGAAATGAAACACTACTTGAACTACGATATCAAATCAAAAACTAAAATGTAGATATTCCTATGAAGAGATGATATTGGTGAATTGGTTCAAGCTATTCTACGCGAAAACTTCTTTTTTTACATATATAATTACCATCTTCATTTCTTGATAAAAGAAAAATACTACTAACATTAATACCTAAACACAATCGCCTAATTACTAAATTAATGGAAAAAATGAGAAAATTGAGCCAATCAAGGTAAAATAAGCAATATAATTGATAAGTGATCTTCTTCAACATCATTTGCCTTTATCTTTTTCATCTTGTCTTACTTTTATCCTGTCATTTTTATTTTTCATTATATTTTGTCTTACTCAATGATCCATGATCTCAAAATCTACATTCGTGTGTCAACTTCTTATCTTTTTAGCTACTCAAATGTCAGTACTGCTGCATAGGGTACCAAACTCAATGCTGCTTTTTCATAAGGAATATTTCATTTTTAGGCACCCATAGACACCCTAGGTATTCTTAGCCAGTTTAAACGCAGCCTAAACCGAAACAAATCGTTCGCCCAAAACAAAAACAACTGAAGGCAAAGACTAGAATTTCGGTCACCACGTTGATCGTCTTCATCAGGTAAATTGTTCTCTGCGTGAAAATAATGCATTAAATCCGATAAGAGTCCTACGCTCGAGCTCGAATAGTCGCTAAGTTCATGCAAAACGACCTGTTCCTTCAGTTTCCTTGGAGTCCTTCCTGAAAGACTTTTTTTCAAAGTACAGGCCTCTTGCCTCCATACCGCAACTTTCTCATCGAAGTCGATCTCCTGGTAACCGAAACAATAGCCTTTGGGCATTTTCTCAATATTGTTGGTTTAGGGTTGGTTTGTCTTGTGTTAACGTTAATATCAGCCAATTGCCCTCCAAATTCGTTTACACGTATGCCATTAAACAAAAATAATCATTGAGTTACAAAATTCATAACATATCCCAGCAATTACAGGAGGCCAAAGAGAATTTCTTCACTTTGTATGCTTACATTTCTTTTCATTTCGAACACATTCATGCCGAAAAATTAGCATGTTGCTTATCATTACGGTTAATTTCATGTTAACTACAGGGTCTCATGGAAATGTTATTGTAATGTTCAGTACATTAGATTACAACGTTGAGTACGTGTGTTCGAGTATTCCTTATAGGATATTGCTTTGCGTCTCACCGTGGGTTCTACTGTAGCCTGTGTGAAAATGAAGCAGGCCATTGATTTGTAAAAAATTATGCATCAAGTTGTCCATGATGAAAATGTTACAGCGATGTTTCTCTCTAACGTCCATTTCTTTCTTTAATCATCATAATTTCTAAAAATGCTTAGATATTAAAACCCAGGAACATTTTGTAATCATTATTGGTCGTTTCTGAATGAGCCTATGATAACATGCAAGCAGAATGAAAAAGATCCTGTGTTACAAAGATTCCTACAGTAATACGGATTTTAAAACAAAGTCGTATTAGCAATGCGTAGAGATGTAAAGGATTAAAATTATAGTAACTTCATCTCATTTCCTTCCATTTACTCATTTTTAATGCTGCAGGTGGATTGTAAAACACAGTGTATTTACACCTGAAATTTTAGTTGCAGAAATCTAGTGTTTATTGAAAATGTCTACCAAGTACATTTGGATTGATGAATTTTGAATTAATGTTAATCTTTGCAGTCACCTGGAATACATGCACGTGTTGGTAGTGTCTTCAATTCGCTTCAGTATGCTTTCTCCCTCCACATTTCAACTCGAACACAGCAGCATCGAAAAGAGGATCTCATTAAATTACGTGACGGATAATGCACGACATTCTTTTCAGCGTGATTGAAATTTTGTCTTCCACTAACACTTAAAACAGTGCACGTGCATGAATAATCTTTTTATCTCCAGCGGTAGTCATTCCAAGTTAATTGCATCGTATTCTTAGTAAACACTTTACTTGCCGTGAAGCAACTGGTTGTGAGTGATCTTGCGGGCAGGGAATATACCATAGGATTTTTAATATCATAGTGGTCATAAATATGCCCCAGAATTGTTCTTAAGCTAAGTTAATCATAAATTTGTCCTTATTACGATATTCTGTTCTTTATACTTTTGCTAAAAATTTAAAAAAACGCATATTTTTTTCGAGCGCTCTAGCAAGGAAACGAATTTTTTTTCTCCACGCTTCCATCAGTTCAAAGTTTAATTTATCACATGCTAGAAGTATCACAATTAGAGTGAATTTATCGTCTGTACAGTAGCTTTCACATGCTTCACCCTTACAATTTATATATGCCATAGAACTAAACGCTGTCTTACGTAGTGCAAATTAAGTTCATGCTGAGGCGGAAATGTGTTGCTCCTGACGTACCTTCAATTTCCATCCGTCTCAGACTGCAGTGCTTGGCTTCCCTTTTGAGACATAAGTTACTTACTAATTACTTCCTCCTCTTTCTTCCCACGGTATGTTAATGAGTGTTTCGTTGATTTCGTCTCAAATATCCATTCGACGAATTAAAAGTTCCTTTCAAAAAGAAGTGGGTTAGTATGCCCGCATAGGGAACTAGCAATTCACTCCGAATATTATAAGCTATTTTTTTTAATTGGCCACATCTTGGAGTCACTCCATCATAATGTTTCCTGGAGAAACTTTTCCGTTGGAAAGGCTATGTTTCGTAAGACACACGTATATTTTAGAGCAAAATATTTCTGCTCTAATTTTAGCGTTTATTGCTTGTCCAGGAATGTCCGTGACTGATGTAAGATGTGCTCAAGCTTATTCTGGAGAGTTTTACTTGATTTCTGGCAAAATAAATCTGTGTGTGGAGTTTTTATGCGTATGAATACTTTGATTATACTTGTGAGCAATAAAAATTATTTGAAAAAGTCCTAGTAGAGTTAAAAATGTGAGAGGCTTCCTCGAAGCGTCTTTTTCATTGCACTTAAGCTGCAAACAAATACACTGAAGATTTCGATAAGTAAAGAAATAATACCTTTTTTATTGTTCAGAATCTTCCAATTGCTAATTGTACCCAAATCCAGAGAAGCATAAGTGTCGCAGCTTAAACGAGTGTAGATTTATTTACGTGTAATAATATCCAAACCGAAGATACTTTGACATCCATTCCCAATCTATATATAATTGTTTTCCTGATATTGTTAAAATGAGTCTTAATTTTCCTGGATTGGAATTCATGTTTCTTATAAACATTAAGAACTAAAACTTCCAATAGAAAACAACTCAACACTATTTTAGCGTCCTTTCTCTTTAGTGTTTCGCAGTCCATGTGATAATAATTCATTGTGGAAACACATGAGGAAATAGAAAGTCATAAATTAAGTACTGAATATTTTTTGAAATCTAAAGTAATTTTAAGTGTTCTATATTAATAGTTGAAATGAAGAGAGTGAATACCTATCATCCAATCGGTCTAAAATGTAATCATAATTTAGGGTTCATTGGTATGCTTCCAAAACCGGTACTTAACCTTCGAATTGGATTCAGTTGCAAACATTCCGAATAAGATTCTTTTCTTAGAATATATATTCCCTATATTTGATTAAAACATACGATCCTGTTATGATTACTTTGGAAATTAGGGATATTGAAATGTAGTAGCAATTATATTTTTAAAATCTTTGATGCAACATCTGATCTAACTGCCTGTACTCTGTTTTGATAATTAATAATAGGAATAGGCCTAATAGGAATTCTTGTGTATTGATAGAAGATGACTTTGAAACTACGTCCTTCGATATTTGTGCCTTAAAAATATTTTTTAAATAAGTAATAATATATAACGGTGTTCATTTCAACTTTTGGAATCACTTAATAAAATTCGCATTTGTTTCACGCCCTTTAATATCATTCGGAGGTGATATTTATGACGTCCCACCTCTAGAAGCTCTAGTGTCTATTTTTACTCTTTGAATTTCTTTGCATATTGTAAGTCTATTTACAATATTATTTGTGTAAATGTGTCAGATATTTTTTTACAGATGAGGCATTCTTAAATTAGCATGCTTGAGGAGATGGCTCGTTAATCTTGTAATCCCAATAGAACCAATGCCTTGCCTCATTTGTGTTCCTTTAATAAGCTTAAATTTTATCACGAATATTTTTTTAAGATAACAAAAAATATCAGCCATCAATTATTTCCATTGGATTCGTTTTAACTTAAAGAAGAATTCGTATAAATCATTGATGTAAACATTGCACAACCATAACATTGCATTCTTCATTTTAATGATCCAGGTCGCCATAAATACGAAATTGGCAAAGCCTTTCTCTAACCTTGAGTTTATATTGAGTGCTAAAAGAATACTAAGACAGCTGAGTAGCGTCCACAACCAGCAAGTTTATCACTGAGAACGTTCAACTATCAAATTCCTGACAGTGCACTTATTTAGATCAAACCCCAACGATTGCGCAAATGAATTGAATTTAGAAATAAATTATATTATGCTTTACTGATATTATTGGTTTTATGATTCTCTCTTAGGTTATGAATGGCATTACACATTTTTACCAACAAAGTCAATATAAAATTGAACAAATAAGGGAAATGAGCCCATCAAGGAGAGGATGAAAATGTGAATTTCTTTGCTACATTAGTTTCCTCGGCAAATTACAGGTTAAACACGACACCCGGTCCCTTTACCTTTTCAACTAAAGCCACATATCACCGCATCAATCATTAGAGAATAAATCCAAACTTCGCAAGTCACAATATCACTTGTCGGTAGTGATGCAGTTGTGACATGATGCGGCGTAATATCCACCGGTTGACTTTTGGACTAGTATTGTGCTCTTGAAATTGCCGACACTGCCCTCTTATTTACTTCCAATGAATGGTATATAGTTTTGACATAAATATTCTGGAAAAGAAACTTCTGGAATGGTAATTCCATCGGGAATCACAGAAATCGTGAATTCAGAGTTTTAGCGAAAGGAGGCGGATGATCTGCTCGTTCAACACATCCCGATGATGGGGAGAATTCTAGTCACTCCGCACCAATAACGCCCATTTTTCGAGTTCCAGATGACAAGTCGCGGTCTTTGGGACGAGATTTCCTTCTGGTCGGGATGGAACAGTGCGTTTTTCCCGACGCCCACTTTCAATGCCACAGGTATTTACTCGCATGGGTTCACCGGTTGACATAGAAGTGACGATGGGGATGTTTGGTGGGAGAGTCGTGAGGGTATAGTAGGAGTCAAAAGGGAGGCCACGCGGGGAGGACTTTCTAGAAATGGAGAAAATCAGAGGAGAGAGTGAGTGAGGAGGGCGGTGGTGTGGGGCGCTTCGGAGTGCGGGGTGCGGGTGGGGGGGACTGGGAGGGAAGGTGAGGTGGGAGGATGTGCTGGGGAGGGAGGGGCGGGACGAGAGTGCGTATGAATCCGCCGGCCATCTGTCCCTCCCCCTAGGCCGTCTGGTTAACCCCTTTCCCGCCGCCGCTTTCTCCTCGCATCATCGCGGCATCGGCCGCCGCCGCAGCAGCCAGTCGCCCCTCTCCTCAATTAAACGCTCCGTTTCCTCGCCATCCTCGTTCCCCGCCCCACTACTCTCCCGACCACTTCCCCCTCACCTCCCCGCCGCGATACGTTCCAACTATCTCGTCCCATTCCGACTATCAAGTGCTTGGGGTATTTTAAGATGGGTAATCCCAGAATCTTTAGCCTGTGTTATTGAGGATTTGAGCCTGTGTTACATCTTTATATTAGCATGCGAATGTACAATTTATTCTAAAAATATTATACAATTGCACACTAAAGTGATATATAAGAGGATAAGATATGCCTAGAAGTATTCTCGACTTTTCCGCGACAGGATTGGAATTTCACCGTTCTTTCTCCTCTGCTGGAGATATCGTCATAGTGTAAATGAGTTTACGATGGGCCATTACCAATCTATGGGATTATTATTTTAATTTTAACACATTTAAATATATAATCGGTCGCCAAAAATTCATTCATATCGTGATGAAGCCTCCAGGAGATGAGATGATACGTTGGTAAATATCCAATACTCACCGAGAATGCCCAAGTATCTTTTTTATCATAAATAGCCAACGAAAACTTTATTAAATCAAGTGTTAGATGGTGCCCTTTGTGTGAATTTTTAGTCAAATCTGTGGGGTAAGTACATCTCATATTTCTTCGAAAGCTAAGTTACAGATGAAAAATATTTTAAATGAGACTGTACAGCCTTAATTTTGAGTAAATTATTATTAGCGCTGGAATTAAATACATTTTTTTTCCTCTTTCAAATTTAGTACATGGTCATGTTGTCGTTACATTCATCATCATCATCAAGTGAGAGTATGCAAGAAATTTACACTTAATGAGTTAATCGTTGCCCTTTTTAGGGTGGAAAAAGTGTCGCAGAATTTGGAGGTAGCCGTGATTAGCTATAATATTAGCTTTTCTATTGATGACATTCATGTGGCATTTGAGTGAAATTTATGATTTTCAATGATATTTCTTACGCCGACAACCATGGGAATTAATATACTCAATCAAACCACTTGATGAGAACAATGACCCCGTAACAGTTAATCTTTGCATGAAGGTCGACCACTTATTTCACCTACACATTAATAATAATGCCGACCAAACCTGCTTTCGCCATGTTATGACCATTTTATTGTAGTTACGGATGAAAATGAATGGAGATTTTTCGGACACATCCCACTTCGAGGAACTAAACCATGTCGCTGACTCAGAGGGCTCCGAAGTGCCGTAAGGGAGACGCGACAAGACCACAGGCAGTCGTGGCCTTCCGAGCCGCTTCCCTTTCTGCTACCCTCCCCCTCTCACCCTGCATCCCCCCTTCCTGCCTCCTGCACTAACCCTTCCTATTCCCTCCCTCCTCGACTCCTTCCCGGCCCACTCCTTCGAATGCCTTCTCTCTCGCCCTATTTGATACTCGGACCTTCTTCTCTACCTGTTCTACGAGTTACCCTGGAGTCGTTTTGCATATTTCATTCTGAGCAAGCAGCGACACCAACAAAAGATGACCCAGTCGTGGTCAGCTTTTACGGCCGTATTCAAAAAAATTTAAATAGCCATTCAACTTCTTCCTGGCAGCACAGTCATCGAGAATAAACGCGAAATTCTTCGATGTGCATGATAATTATCTACCTACAAGTAAATGGTCTTCAGGAGAATCCACAAGTTTTCTTCAGCGCGGTGATTGTTTAAATGCCCTTAATCCAAATTTTAATGCGTTCCAAAAACAAAAAAAGCACATTTAATTTTTTCAGTGAAAAACTCCCATTTAAAAGAAATTATCGTTTCCTCTCGTGCAATTTCTAACGGGTGAGTCGTGTTACGCGCAAATTATTCAAGAAATTTAAAGGTGGGTTGTGGAAAACGCGATGGGAAACTATATTAAGAAAAAATTATACGAGAACTTAAGTCTTTTGGAATTTAGCCATTTCATTCCCATAGACAGTGTGATTTTATATTTCAACTTTTGGGTGTTCATGGCATTAGTGAATGGTGATTTTGACAAAAAGAGAACATGAATAATAAGATCGATTCTCTAAGTAGATTAATACAGCTGAACAGGAGTTTTTGAAATTAATTCATGGAGTGTGCATCAGTTATACACAGTTTATTATATATTTTAACTAACCATAGATGTAAAAATCGGAAGGACTAATTAAGACAATTTTCGTTAATTTATTTTAAAATGAGAGCCGAGAACCATTGAAAGCTGTAGTCGCAAACTTGTTTCAAAGTACCTATTTTAAATTTTCTTTGTCATACAAGTAGGTATATTGTGATAAACCGTTAATACTGTCAAAATAGTCGTAGATGATAGTATACAGGGTGCATCAAAATAACGGAAGTTATGTTGCCGCACAATGTACTTCTGGAAATATGGTATTTCATGTCAATTCTTCACGACTTCACGAGAAATTGATACCCATGAATTGTTAACTGCATTGCATCTACTCCTAAAAGCATCACCACGGGTTACGATCCGAGGATTGTTTTGTAGCAGACCGCCTAAATATTCTGTTACCTGTTAACCTCCTTCACAGTTCCGTGCGTTGTCGTATTATATTACTGTTAGTTAGTCATACTTGCCTAAAGCTGTATTTTTCTCCAGATATTATTTGATCAAATATAGTCTGATAAATTGTCATGCCTCAAGACGTATCCCAATAATTTCCCGCTTCTTGTAGCGTCCTAAATACGTCCTCATTAGCCACTCTTTCAAGTAATTGTTCATTTGTTACTCGTCCACTCTTATTTATTTCCACCAATATTCTGTCGCACGATATTTCTATCGCTTATAATCGCTCTTTTATGCTGTATTTAATATCCTGTCTCAAACCCGTACAAACGTGAAGGGTTTGTACCACTTTCTAATGTCTACACTAGTGCAATTATCGTAAGCAGCTGTTTCTTCTGATAGATCTTCCTCGCCTAGCTTATCCTTCTCCATATACCTCTTTTTATCCTTCCATCTCGCCACCTTAATAGCAGTAACTCCAGTGTGTCATTCTCTAGTCCTATTTGAAGTTTATCTTCCACACATTGGCTGCCTGTGACACTTAATCTTGTCGCTGTACTTGTTCTTTTTTTCCCGTACTCCCTTCTCTTTACAGACTAGTTTTCTTGTTAGATCCTTCTTCACCGTAAATAAAACTATTTCGAGCTCAAATTTTAGCATGCTTTTACTTCATCCTTGAACGACCTTTTATGTTTATTTATCTCGTTAATTTCTTTCTTGATGCGTACATCAACCATCAAGGGCAGTAATGAGCAAACCTGCCTTACTCCTTTCTTTAATTTATCTTCTTCCTTTCTTTCTTCCCATCTAATCACTGACTTCTACTTTGTATATAGAGCGTGAATCAATCTCCTTTCGCGGTTGTTCACTTTAATTTCTCTTAGAATAGATCCGGAAAAACCACAAGGAAATAAGAGGATATACATCCTCGTAGATATAAGGAAAAGGGATGGGAACACATATAAAGAACGAACACAGGAGAGATGGGAAGGCGGAATCGAACAGACCACAAGGGCAAAAATATTTTCTTGGACCGGGACTTGAACACCAGATCTATATGTTTGTGTATGTGTGTATATAATTATATATATATATATACATATATATATTTTATATATAGATGATTTCTTCGAAGTAACACTGAAGTGTTGAATAAAAAACTTAGACAGTAACACACAGCACGAGAACACATAAAAAAAACACTCACAATAATATCTTGATAATTCGACGGACTCGAACTCCGTCTTCTTCGGAGGATAAGATATGACATATCTTATATATATATATATATATATATATATATATATATATATATATATGAGGTTCGCGGTAGTCCAGAGGTAGAGCGTTAGGCTACTGACCGGGGGACCAGGGCTCGATTCCCGGGAAAGCCTCTCTGGGCACACTCAGCTTCACCCAAGTTGTGTGATTTTTTGGGCACCAGATCTTACTGAGAAACCATAATCGGCACAGGGAAAGGATCTAGCCCCCTTACCCTGATGCTTCAATTTCACACACTATCGGACTTAGTACTGGGTAAACTCTACCATCGCCTACCAAACCGACCTTCGGGTTCATAGTACCGTGTTTATGGTTTACATATGTATGTATAGACTTGAGCTGGCCGATCATTTTCACCTGCCCGGCGGGTAGTGCGTCGGCCTATCAGCTATAAAACCGTGGATTCGAGGCTCACGGATACGAGTAATTAATTCTGAGTAACCTCCGGTTGTTCGGGGAGAGATGGCTGCAAGTCAAATGTAGCTTACCATAATTACAGCAGCACAATGGCCAAAAGAAGCGTCATGAAAGCAAAAAGAATTATGCATTCATAATTTGTACGATTGAAAGCTTGCTTGACTGAAATACCTTTAAGAGGCACTCTAAAAAAAGTGGCTCACGAAGGTTTTAGCGCAAAATGGGAAAAGATTGCACTTACCCCAAAAGTCAGAAAGCTCGGCTGGAAGACGGTGAGCCAGAAATTCATTTCCAGGAACTATTTAAGACTTCCTTAACGTTTTAACGTGTAATTTATATCATTTTGATACTTTAATGAACTACATAAACATGCTATTTTTGTCATTCTAAATCTTCATTACAACAATTAAAAAAAAATTCAGACTTTAAGAGGACGCCGCGATAGCTTAACTGGCTGAAGCACTCGGCCGGACATCGAGGGATCCGGGTTCGAATCCCGGTCAAGGCGAATGATTTTTACGCTCTGAATTTGTTGCAATGAAATGCCTGTTAGCGTACGACTCCGTTAAAAGTTACTGTTGCGGCATCTCCCGCAGTTCCTTGAAATGTAATCTTAACCTTGTTAGCCTATAAATTTCGGTTTTGAAATTTATCTTTAAACAAATTTCATCTATACTCCGTTATATCCGTCAGATACACCTGCTAATATTTATGGGACTTTAAATTCCATATGCTATGGCGAGAAATAGGTAATGCGTCACGGATTTATGGCTACACATTAATTAAAAACCGCTTCCAATTTCCTCTGTTAATTTACATATCCACCTTCACAACTCCAACACCTATCTCCTACCTCTGGCCTATTTCTCGCTACCTCACCTTTGAATCCTCTTTCTATGAATGAAGTGTCGTAGTAATAATGTGAGAGCACGATTAAAGACGAGAGATGGATCACCCGGAAATATCAGTAAAATTTACCCATTTCACAATCTAGATAATAGACCACGGCTAAAAAGAGAATTGAGGTGTTCCGGGAACGATTAGTGTTTTTCATTTGCGATGCACTGTGAGCGAAATATAAAAAGAATCCAAGCCACCGGATCGACGGCTGATTCCTCTTCAACTAATTCAGATTTCATCTGAAGCAGTCAGCCAAGGACGCCGCTATAATGCATCTCGGTTCACCTGGTTACGAATAAAAAAGAATTACTTCAAGGGCGATCGATTCATTGATCCACTAACGAGTTTGACGCACTCATGCTCGTTATATTCCCGCCCTCACCGATTCTTTATGCGAGTACTTAATGTTCCGTTAATACTACGCGCATCATCTTTCAAAACCATCTGACTTCCGATCTCAATGTGCTGCTTCACTGCTGTCAGCCGATTAGCATTCGCGTGGCGAGTATTTGAAACGAATAACCCAAATAGTCCCTTGTTCGAATCTCACGTTGAAATACCTTATGATATCGTTTCTTTTTTGTCTTCGTAAAATGAACTTTCAGTCAATTTATGCACGTATGTAGTTGGGGAAAGAAATCACCATTTTATCTAAAAGTAGTGGAGTCGGGCCATACCTTGGGTTTGGCCATCATAACAGTTGCTCTTCTTCACAGCACGGAATGACTTGAAGCATCCCGAGTACGTGCCTGAATGACAATTCTTTCAGGAGCGTATCTAAATAAAAATATAATATGAGCATACATACGTAGTGTAAAAAATTGTGTTTACGTTATTATTTAAAGTTTATCGTGCAGTTTCAACTCCAATAGTATTGATATATGCAGAGTATATACCAGTATTGATATATGCAGAGCGAAGTTATTCCTATTTGTTCCATTCCTGGGCCTCTTTTGATTCATTATTTAGAGAATTTTAGATTAATATCAACCATGTATGCCCTCTTTGAATAGGTATGAAATTTGCAGGTTTATGTGGTTTAATAACTTGGCTTGACTTAACTGATAATAATGCCTTTTAATTGACGTACGTGTATTACTTGGGTAAGAATTTAAATACTTGATGATGCTACTATGCAACTGCAGACATTTTGATGCTCTAAAATAGAAGTATTCCAAACATTTGATAAACACTTTGTCGCCTATTTCATGTCATCTGGTACTTAATTCATTCGTCGCGTAATCGAACCATTAAACGCTCAAACCTTGCCGAATCCATTGGGTGCTGTGAATTCCATTTTTATAAATTAAATTATTACTTTGACTAAACTTTTGACAATTTTCTCATCTCCAAAATTGTCAAAATGAATGAAATTTCAAAGTCAAATATCGTGGCCGTAATAAGGATATTTTCTCGAAGTCAGCTCTTTTCCGAAACTCCTTTTTTTATTTCACTTCAGTCCCATCCTGTTTAGGTACATGACTGAAGATTTTAATATCAGGTAACTTGGACCTTAAATGTCACCATAGTAAAGAGATAGGGAAAGGCCAGGGAAACGAGGAAAGTACTACTTCGGCAGGGGCTAAAATTTGGAAAAACTTGGTTTTCATCAAATGGAAACCGCTTTCAAACCAATAAATCTGCATAATTTCGTCCTCTTAAATGCCCCGTTATTACGTAAGCCCAAAATATGGCTAGTGGCTTTATTGGCGTCATTATCGAGGGCGTTCATCAGGAAGCCTATCATTCTCCGCTTTACCATTCAGTTGTAAAGAACCACTTCATCGTTTGAAATTTCAGAGTTGACTGGTTGAAGAACAAGAGAGGTAATCAAATGTGATTTGGAGGGAGTTTTAGCGTGCAGGTTTCTTCTTCATATATGTTATATATTGGTTCATTCCAAAAGATAGTAATTCACGCATGATTTTTTTTTAAACTTCAGTCAATTTCACACCAACATAATTGTATTAATAGAGAGTGTAGAAAATAATATCACGATCATCGAATGAAAACAATTTCATGTGATCAACTCGTCTTCAAAGGTGAAAAATGATAGCCCAGAGGTAAAAGATAAGGAGAAAATTTGAAATCTCTCAAAAAACACTGTGGTTTTTTGGAAACTTCCCGGCTTCTGCGTGACAACATTTTCCCCTTAGGTAAATGCCAAGTTTGAGCTCATTTAAGCTCCCATTTAAAGCGCATGTTGTGATATTTGCTTCCCCATTTAAACATGTTCACCTTGGGTATTAATGATTCAATGTGATACTATGTTCGGAGCACCGATTATTTCGTCAAAGATAAATAATTATACCTTCAATAATGATATCTGCTCTTTGGGATACCTTTTAACTAAGGTTGTTGACTTTATTTCGCCCCTCTTTACTTATCCACAAACCTGCAAGTTAAGTTTCCTCCGTTGAAAGTCACGGTTAGTAATAACCCAGTTTAAAGAAACACGGGTATGTTAACATGACTCCACCCCATTCACGCTCAATTGGTTCGGGTGGGAGGGGAAGTTCTGGTACAGGTGTCAGATTTGGTAACAAACCCGGGATTCTAAATACCAATGAGCCAGCTCATTAAAAAGGAAGGGATCGGGATGGTGCGGTGCCTAACGTACGGGCTTCCCATCGAGAGGGCCCGGGTTCGAATCTCGGCGGCGACAGATATTTTTCAGTGGTATCCCCATCCCTACTTGAGGTGCTTCGTGGACGGCACTTTGAGTGAGAACGCCGTCCGTCGGATGGGACGTTAAGCTGCGGACCCCTTGGCGCCTTTCGTTAAGAGCAGGCTAACGCCGAAGCCGGGTTTCTCTCCACCCTTCATCCTTTCCCATCCATCCCTAATGGCGCAAATGACCTGAGCTGTCGGTCGCCTCCCCAACAATACTACTACTACTACTATTAAAAAGGAGGGTGTTCGATAGTCCTAATTCCAGAATATCCGCACACATTGATTTTTTGTATTTTTTAGTTATTTTTTTGCTGTTTTCAGACCTAAAAGGCGCTGAAGAGCATTTTTAATCTTAATTGTTTGAAGGGAGTGGTATTGAAACGTATATACTAGGGTAATCCAGATAGTAACCTCCGTTTTCATGTAGCGTGAGAACTAGTGGAGAGAGCCAAATGGACGTTGTATTGACGCACACAGTAGGTCAGCACGCCTCGAACTGCAGTGGTTGGAAGGCGCCGTCTGTCGTTCGTTTACAACAGCAAGTCAAAATGAACAATGCAGCAGAAGTGCCCGCCAAATTTGAAGTTCGTTCCATGATAAGGTTTTTACTGATAAAAAAACTTCAAAACTCCTCAAATTCATCGGAAAATTATTGCTTTGTACGGGTCATTTGTGATGAGTGACCAGAGTTGTGCGTCAGTGTTGTCGTTCGTTTTAGAGTGAATCCGAATCTCCATGATGGTACATCTACTACATCTACATAAGTACCCTGCGAGCCACCAAAAAGGTGTGTGGCAGGGGGTGTAGCACCATGAGGGAAGGGTAAGGGTTGAGGGGGTTGGGAGTTAGGTGAGGAAAGGTGGGGGGAACCTGTAGGAAAAAAAAATATATATATACATATATATATATATGTATATATACACACATACATATACATACATACATACACACATGTATACACATCCTCGCGAAGTCCCTAACCTGTACGTTAATACTTATTGTAATGAACTAAGTCCTGGGGAATTTCGACTACGAGCATTCTGTTCCCTTATCGTTCTTGGAAAAAATGACATTTTAAACCTGTCAGTCTTGCAGTCTATTTCTCTAGTCTTATATTCGTGATCCCTTCGACCGTAATACGTTGGGGTTCGTATTATATCCTTGATGTCATCGGAAAAGGGCCCATCTTTAAATGTTTTTAATAAGTTTAATCTATATTGGAAACGCCGCTGTGTAAGAGAATCCCAACCTAAACTGTCTAACAAAGTGGATACGC